>CM062848.1:29059932-29360695 GCA_031772225.1 Eubasilissa splendida
TAATCAGACCTATTCTCAAAATTTCAATATTGAAATGAAGGTGATTGTTACACCTACCCTCAAAAATAGACAGTACGTAAATTAACGTCCGTGTTATATTTGAATGAGAGAGAGGGAGAGAGAGTGAGGGAGATAAACGTACCATAATCTGTCAAAACAAAAATGACAACAAGATTGGCCGTGATTCTTCTCTACGACACTGCGGATGAGGAAATCAATAGGTAATTTATGAACAAACCTTTTTCTGTGAACTTTGAATACTGTATTAGTACTTATTTTAACTAAAAACTTATATTTTTAGTCGAAACTCGAGAATGGAAAGACGTCGTTTGCGTGATTTGTGAAACCCGATGGAAATTCCAAATGGACAATTTTTACTATACCGCCTTGATAACGACACCGTTATATATTTATTTGAAGTATTAACTCCCTTTTTAAGAGTTTCAAGGTATTCAGGATCTATAACACCACAAAAAAAGGTAAATGTTTTGAAGTTTGTTCACTATTTTTTAGGTTATTTTTCGTATTTTTTTTATTGTATTTTACAACATTTTGATAATTAAAGTGTATTATTGCACAAGAATGACACTGAATATCGATTTTTAATTGCCATGTTTATACTGAAAGTAAATTGATAATTTGAATTCTAGGTGATAACAGCATTAAATTTTTACTCGCACGGGTCTTATCAACCCAAGGCAACCACTGCCTTGGCTTGTCACAATCTTCTGTTAGCAGGTGCTTGAATGAAGTGACTGAGGTAATTTGTGAACACTTGCTAACAGAATGGGTTGTTTTCCCGACAAATGATGAGGACATTTCCACAGCGCAATTGCAGTAAGCACACTATTTCCATATGGCCGGATATGATTCCTTCTTTATTCTCTTTAAGACATGAATCTTTTCCCATGTAAAGTTGCTGTCAAAAAGTTATATAAAAGATTAATAAACTTATTTGATTAATTATTTAGTATTTTTAAACGTGTTAACGCTAATTTTTTTAGATTTTTTGAAAAATTCAACTTCCTCAGTATAGTTGGATGTATTGATGGAACTCATAATCAAACCCTCCTACAGAAATAATAGACAAGCCTATTTTAATAGAAAAGGGTATTACAGTATTAACGCACAAATTGTAAATATATATGGAATATTGGGGAATTATATTATATCACAAAGTTATTAAATTAACTTTTTAATAATTATTTTGTTCCAGATATGTGGAGCAGATGTTAAGATTTTGTCAGTTAATGCATTGTATCCCGGGTGCACTCACGATGCAGCAATATGGCATACATCACAGATTAGAAGATTTTTGGAAAATTGAAATGCTAGAGGTTGGTGGTTACTGGGTAATTTTTTTTTATAATTTCATAGTGAAAATATACAAATCGTATTACATTATTTGGGCATAACGATGACGTATTGCTGAATTTTCAGGTGATTCTGGATATCCATCAGAATCCTGGCTTCTCACACCTTACGAAAATTCAGGACTTAATACACCAGAATCCAGATTCAATAAAGCCCCCATTAAAACAAGAAATGCTGTGGAAAGGTGCATAGGACTTTTAAAATCAAGATTTCGTTGCATTCTGAAGCACAGAGTTCTAAACTATAGTCCGACTGTTGCAGGGCAAATATTTTATTCATGTGCTGTACTGCATAATATATGTATCTCCAGAAATGTCCCACTACATGATGTTGCTGGTGATGGGTGCATATTTAACAGTATGTTATGATTTACTTTAATTAGTTTAACGATAAACACAACACTATAATTCTTTTTAAAATATTTTTATTTATTTAAAGATGTCATTGGACCAATTAATGATCATGCAACAAGCATTCCAATTCGACGGCGGCAAGTCAGGAATGAAGTCATACAAGAATATTTTAGTTGAATTTTTTTTTCCTTACATTTATAAATTTGACTTTTATACATTCAGTAACTTTACCCAACCTCTAAAGTATTATTACATTTTTATCTTGTAAACAAACCATTTGTGAATATATAACCATGTCAGTTTTCTTTCCTGATTCTTTCTGACAGATGTAATAGAATCAGGGGATATTCCTTACCTATACATATTATTAAATTCATTATGTGCAACTCATATTTTTATTTAATTTCCCTTATTTTTAGAATATTGTAAATAAAGGGATAACAGATATCCTTCTCATACTTTTTATTTGGAAAGAGGTTTTATATATATTGTATACGTATACACAATTAAAACACAGGTTTAATGTTATGTTTTTATATAATCTTACAAATATTATTTCACATTTAACTGTAGTAATAATAAACAAATTTGTCTGCATACATTAATAAAACATTATAGATCTATCAAAACAGTAACTATTTGATTAATAACATAAAATAAATATTAAAGTGGAAAGTAGTAAAATCTTTTTCACCTTATCTGTAGAAATAAAAAACAATCAGTCATTACTATAGGAATATAAAACTTATCAGTCAAGATGTGTACATAAAATAAATAAAAGCGTTAACTAAGTCAGGCGAACCAGGTCACCTTCGCCCACCTTGGCAATAATTAACCATTTCTTAATGTAAACTATACTTGATACAAAGTTGACTATTATTGCGTTTAGAAGTGCAGCGCGGCTTTCCATTTTCTCAGCATGATATGATGCTTGCATCTGCATAGCTCTTTCTGCCATGCAGCTTCTTGTCGTGTAAGCCCGTGGTTGTGGGCGTGAGCGCAGAGATGGCCTCGGTTATTGAACTGAGCTACGTGAGGATGCTGTCAGAATATTGGGTGTTGCAGAACTATATGGCGATGACGTTGCAGAAATATCTGGCGATGGTGAAATGGATGCCCTGCTTTCTCCATGTATATTCTCTGGTAGGCTAATGTCTGGAGAAATTCCAATCTCTTTTAGCTTTGGATTTCCAGTGATTCCTAGCATCCTTTCGACTGCTAGAAATCTCTCGTCCTCTTCTGAGAGACGTAATGTGGGTGGTCCCCCTACCGTCTTCCTGGAAGTGATTTCTTGCTCTTAACGTTTGCGCGTAATTCTATAAAAGACTGAAAATGTGCTATATGAGATAAAATAATTAAATGATAAACCACATAATCCGGGAATAAAAGCATTAACTGTTTGATCTGAGGGATAAATTTGATTCTAAATAAATGTGAAATAAAAAGTGATTACATACACTAATTCAGTAAAAATAATCAATTTTATGTAAAAATACAAAGTGTTTTCATTAAAAATCTTGACTTGGTTTTAGAATCATACAAATCAATTTCATTAAAAAAAAAAAAAATTAAGAAAATGAAACTAACCTTCCATTTATCTGGCGTTTTAGTGCACCCATCATTACAATTATTTAATATTTGGGCCAGTTCTTCCCACTTCCTCTTAAGTGTGGCTCAAAGCTTGGGTGAGGATATTTCACTACAAAATTCAAGCAACATATGAAAATGAAGTAGTATGAAAGTAAATAAATATTAATTTTAAAAATAAATAATAATTTTATCACTCACTTCCTTTCAATACCACATTGTTCTTTGAAATTTCAATCCAGTCCACCATCAGGCTTCTCCGTGCCGACTACATTTTAATTTCGCGGTGTGCCGACATATCTATTTTCTAATGCAAAATATTTATTTTCGTAAAACAAAATATATGTTTTCCTCTGTTTATGTTTTGAAGTAATAACCGTAGAAAATATTAGAATTAGGGATGTCAACAAAGAATCGATTTCGCAAAAATACCGACTTTCTTGTTCTATGAGAAGTATTGTTTTCAAATTCCATGCAGGATCCATGACAAGTAGATTAACACTTCAAATATAACCATTTTGCTCTTGTTAGGGTAATTTATTCGATAACATCGAATTCGTTATAGAAAAAATAATGGTTTCACAAGAAACGCCTGCTGTTCTGACTTCTGTATATATACCGCTGCACTAAATTATGCCACAGTGGCGGAATGGGAGATTCCTGACTGAGCGTTACTTAGTAAAGAAATATCTAGCATTGCAGGAATGGACGCGTGGATTTCTCCTTGTACCTGGTAAGATAATAGTCAACTTTGTATCAAGTGTAGTCTACATTAAGAAATGGTTAATTATTGCCAAGGTGGGCGAAAGTGACCTGGTTCGCCTGACTTAGTTAACGCTTTTATTTATTTTATGTACACATCTTGACTGATAAGTTTTATATTCCTATAGTAATGACTGATTGTTTATTATTTCTACAGATAAGGTGAAAAAAAATTTACTACTTTCCACATTAATATTTATTTTATGTTATTAATCGAATAGTTACTGTTTTAATAGATCTATAATGTTTTATTAATGTATGCAGACATATTAAACACATAAAAAGGATTTATTGATTATATCTGTCTAATGCAATTTCGATGTGTTTTTCTTTCTGTGTACTATATGCGGAATAATAATATTGGTTATTTTACGGTAAAATTAAATTTTTCATATATTTTTAGAAAAAAAATTGTGTTCTGAATGGGCGTGCATAGATTTTTCACCATATTCAATGTTTAAATAAAATTCGTACGATTGACCGATGATTATTTATAATGAAAGCATAAATATAAATGGGAACTATTTAATAACGATACGTATTAGAAAGTACAGAGGTGAAAACTGTTCCTTTATTTAATCGCGCATTGTCCCGCATCGGATCGGAATCTAAAAAAATATGTTGATTAACTAAAGACGCTGGATCGTTAAATACCGTTTTATTTTATTTTTGTAAAGTGCCCTTCGTAAAAACAAATTAGCGAATCAACAAATTATATCAGTTGCTAAACCAAAAAGTTTGAAACATGGTATAAATCAATGAAAATACTTATTAATCATGCGTTTCAGAGAGACAGCTTACTTATTTTAGTAAATCATTAATTCTTGTATATTTATAAGAATATGTATATAAGACATTTAAAAAATTATAATCCGTGTTTATTTTTCTAACAGAATAAATAAAATCATGTACTGATGTCGATGCTTGCGAATACACAACCCTTTTTCATGTCTATTTGGTTATCGACCAATCAGAAGCCGACTACACCATAAATAAAATATACAAGTATAGACAACAAACATTAGCAATATTCGCATAACCAATCGTTGAAATTGAACCTTTGGTTTCACGTCACTCAATCGTAGAATACGTCAAAATTGACGAAGTATACAATGTTATACAATAACGGAGTAGATCATGGTTATTGAAATTGATTTGAAATTGAGAATAGACCTGATTATGTATATGAATTATACTGATAATATTTAAAAGTTGTTATTTAAACTAAAAAATGTTAGCTACTGTTACCTTATACAGCTTTTCAACTCTTGTGGGAATGACGTAAGCTCTCTTTGACTCCTGGAACGGATGCCTGCAAAGAACCTTTTGGCCGACGGATGGCGGATCTTCAGAGGATCGCTGCAGCAAATCTATCAGAGCATGGCCATCAGCTCCAAAGAGTCGGTAAGCCTGAAAATACACAAACATTGTACATATTAAGCTTTGATATTGTGTGTATATATTTTACATTTCGATTAGAATGTTTTAGGGGTAAAACTAATATCCAAGGTGAATCATTCTTTTACATGACAACATATTTTTCCGTGAAGTTGGTATTTTAGAACACAGTTTTACAGAAGACTACATAGGTATATATAAGTTTTTAATTTTTTGGAATCTTAATTGATTAACGTAGCGAAATTGGTAATGCAGTTCCCCGGCAAGGAAAAGTTCCGGGTTCGTATCCCAATGGGAACTAGATTTTTTTTTTTAGATTTTTTTCTATATATCCTTCTATTTTGTTTTAATTTAATATTAATTACCTCTTTGTGTCCCGGAATGGTAACTTTACCGACGTCCTGGCTTAGTTTAATTCTGGGTTGTCCATTAATCTCTACTAATTTGTACACACAGCCTAGTGCAGGCTGCCTCTGACAGGTCACTAAAAACAAAATAAGCTCAAGTGTTAGGTCAAATCACCCGGAAATAACATTCTTCCATCTATTAAACAATAGTTGCAGTTATCTCACCGAGATGTGTTCCAATTCCAAAACAGTCAATCTTGTGACCTTGTTCATTCAAGCTCAGGATTGTTTCCTCGTTAATGTCATTGGAGGCCACTATTGTCATGTTGGTGAACCAGGGCAAATCTAATTTCTCCGCAATAGTCTCAAACGTGTTTCGAGAGAGAACGGAAAGGTAAGCGAGATCTCCGCTGTCGATCCTCACGCCGACCGCCCTGTAGCCAATGTCGTTCAAGGCGAGAGCCACAGCGCAGAAGTTAAGCAATCCACTCCTGGTCAAATTGACACAACACATGGTGAAAAAAACAGAACTCGTTGTTGAGAACTTGTCGTTGAGTCGATGCCAAGCCGAGATGCAAAGACAAGTGAACATTTTCATGATTAATTAATAATATTTTCGGATAATAATAATCAGATTGGTGCAAAAGTTTTTACATATTGTTTTTAGAAAGTTTTATCAATTCAAGCAATTATATAATATCCATCAGTAGTTATAACAGTTTCCCACCTTTCCACAACCTTATTATTGCTAAAATCTCGAGACAAAAAATAAGTCATGAGATGTTTTGACTTCCGTTATAGAATCAATTATTTTTTAATTTTAAAAAATTTTGTAACACGTATAAGTGAAAGTCAAAATTAGCAAGGTTCGAAGAATATGGTGGGTGCTCGACAACATACCAATCATGCGGCCGCGCATTGTCAAAGGTTATTATGGTTAAAGATTACTCATTTTCTGTTCACCATTCCAAGTCTATCCATTTAAAGGATGGTATTTAATTTCAAGGGTAGTATAAATGTTATGTGACTAGGCGAAAGCTGAATAGAAAATTAGATGATTCAAACAGATGTTAGCCATCATTTGGAGAAGAAACTTTTTTTTCATTTGCGTAATAAAAATACGCAATAACTTTTGCATCAACCTATTAAAAACTACTAAACTGAATTTATCGGTTGGCATAACTTACAAATCTTTGATCTCAAATTAAGTTTTCGCATAAACTAACTTTTGGCATCGACCCAATGATAGTAGATATATTCAAATAATGAAGCCTTTTAAGAGGTTTTAGGCGAGGATAGGATTAATTTATGTCCACCAGAATCTAGACTAAAGCCCCAATCACCGAATGCTTAGGTGATCATGCTACAAATCAGACTATCAACCGATTGATGTATTTTCGATTATACATATAATATTTCATAAACGAATAATAGTAACTTTCCTCAAATCCTTACATGTATTGTACATACATATTTTACACATATATTACTGTGAATATATACAAAATAATTTATTGCGCAATATCAATGTCATTTTTAATGAGGTAATTAATGAACATTATGAAACCTCTCCATAATAACCCATAATATTTAAAAAAAATATTATAAGTGTTAATTTAGAGATTATATGATTTTTTACAATGCTCCAAGTTCCAACATATTGCACAAGACTTTTTTATATTTATTTTGTAAAGGTGTGAACATTAGAACATGAAAACGTATCACAAAGTCAGTGGTTCCCAACCTTTTAAGCACCCTATTTAAATTGTGACATTTTTATGGCATATTAAAGAACACTTACATATATGTTGCTTTTTTCAAACTGTTAAATTTACACATGCACGCGTGTTTCATCTGAAAAAACAACCAGATGAAAGTTTATGCGATAAAGGTTTTTCGTAATAGCATAATATAATTATACATTTGTAATAATCCTTATGTTCCACGCATGTCGCACAGCAAAGAAATTATACAATAACAATATTTCAATAAATTTATGATCAAAAGCAGTCTTCAAATTTGTCACAATCATTTTGAATGTGGAACATCGTTGATTGACACTAAGAAAATTAAAGTATACAAGTACACTGGGTAAGTAGGAGCTTGCATACTTTTCATAAAAGGAAGAAAAAAGGTGTAATTTATAGAGAAATTTACAAATAATAATACGATCATATACTAAAAATTTAATTTGCAATTATATCGTCGTTCACTTGATAAAAGTATTATTTCGTCCTTTGTTGATTGATTATTTCTAAAATATTATATAAAAATTATAAACACACATGAAAATTGCATGTCGACAGACATGTTTCATTACAATTAATAGTGTTTTGGTGATTATGCTAATTATCAGTTTATTTTATAAGTGAAGAAAAAAGATACTTTATATTGACTGGGGTAGAGTCTACTTAGTAGACACTTGAATATGACTGTACGCAACAAGCAACAATATAGTGCCACACCGCCACACCGGTTGAGAACCACCGATCTAATTAAACCAAATCACACAAACTCAGAGAGTCATTAGTGAGTCATTACGACGGGATGCAAGTATTGTAAACACTCAACCGATCAAGCTTGAAAAATGTATCTCTCGACACTTCTCAAATTTTAACTATTTTAGTACCTCGGGTGCGACAAGTTGTTAGAAAATGTAATTACAAGACAAAAAGGGTGGACATTTCTGGATATATCTCACTGAGAGATTGTTTGAGCAAAGTTTTCTATTCAACTTTTTCTTTAGTTGGACATGCTCAAACATGCTCTTAAAATGATTTATTATAATTTGTATGTATTAAAAGTATGTACAAATATACAAAATGACATACCTGAACAAACTATAAAGCATGCAACACGTACACCCAGACAGAAATGGAAATATGTAACGTTGTTAGTAATGTTTTATATACAGAGAATATTAAACTACGCATGGATTGCCCTATTCGATGAAAGGGCCAAAAAATCTTCTTGCAGTTATGTTTTATAACAATGAACAAATAATGGATATAATATGTACAGATGACTTGATCATTCAGTAATGCAATCACAAATATGCCACGGTTACTGGATCGTAGTATATGTATAACATTCTGAATATCAAATAAATAAATAATATCTTGATATATTTTCCTCCGCGGTTTTTTATCACCGAAGTATGCAGCATGCAGTCGTGAAGAGACTTGCCTTATGGAGTAGAAAGTAAAAGCATAGACAACATTATAAGCATTTGATTAATGCGCAACATTTAAGCCTTGTTAACACAAACATAACCAAAGACGTTAAGATTTAATTACTAACCGCCGAGTTATTTAAAAAAAAAAACAGACGCCGAAGCAAAAGTGAGCAGAATCCCTATTTAATAAAAATTATGCGATGCCATACAGGGACTACTCCATTTAACAAAACAAAAATAATGTCAGTGGTTTGAAAGAATAATCAGTACGATGTAGTCAAACAGTTGAAATCACAAACGTTTTGGCAAAATATAATTGAATTTGAATAAATGAATGTTTACATCAACATCTAGTATGAGCATGCTTGGGATTGAAATGAGTACTGATGAATTTGATTTAGTAGTGTAATAAATACTCTACAGCTTGATTACATTATTGCTGATTGATTAAAAAGCCAGTATTTATATTTTGTTATCGTCCTTTACTGTATTTACTGGGGAATGTGTTTTATATTTATTTTTTAGGAACATTTTAAAACCAGCGGTATATACTGCTTTCAAATACAATTATTAATATGTATATAATAATTTAAAAAATCTCACCTGTAAAACAATTATAGGTGAAATAAAACCAATAAGTACCTAAGCCAAATGATCAGATTAAAACAAAATGTATTATACCTGTTCAAACACTACAAAACAATGGAATGAGAATAAAATTATAGAAGAAGCCATCTGTCTAATGAGAAAATGAATCTATAATGAATAACATAAATCAATCAACAAACAATAATGTAAACCTTAGAATCCAAAATATCGCAAGGGTATCAATTAACCTGAATATCTAACTCTAAGGGGATTTCTCACTTTACCTCAGTGTCCGATCAACCAACTCGGCGGTGTAAGAATACATATTAACTCTCTGACAGTGGCACTTGTAGAGGTAGCACTTCCTCGACTTGTGGTCATGTTCGTGTTGAGGCACAGTGCATTGCCGCTGGGTCGTGCCATTAAAGGGATACCTCTTCACATCATACGTGTCCACGAGTGCTATGAAGCCATTGGGGAACGCCGCCGCATAGGAAATGAGAGCCGCCAGCTCGCCGTCGTTCGCCTCTTCGGTGGAGATGTCAATCAGCGACGATATCTTCTCCCTCCAGCCGACAGCGAGCTCCAACAAGTCGCACGGAACTTTTGTTTCACAGTGCGGGACCATTGTCATGTGCAGGTCATTCAAATTTGAAAAAGATGTAATGTAAGCGTGCGCGTGTGTCCCTTTAACGGGAATGTTGAAAAGTTTTCCCGCTAACACATTACTTGTCCCGTCAAATCCACCTGAAAATGTTTCATTGTTCATGACTACAACATATAACTTAAATCATTATTCTCCTCATCACCTCTATACTAATAAGCAACGCACAGGCAAAGCTCAACATTAGTAATTCATTTTAAAAAGCCCAGATTGATAATATTTAAATCAAAGATTTATCAGTACAAAAATTAACAATAAATTAATAAATCTTCAAATGCTCGTCACATAGAAATCTTATCTTACATGAAAGAGAAGATTACCTACATACTTGACAAGATACTTGATAACAATGACTTTTAATAAAGATTATCATGAAAATAATGTAAATATTTACATCAAGTGTGGAATCACTCTACCAGTAAAACTTTATTACGTCATTACTTATCATTTGTTGTAGTGATAATGTTAAGCGAATTAAATCAGGAAGTAAAAAAAACTAATATAGAATATAAAATCTATTTTTCTCTCTGTAAGTTTGGCCAGTAGTGTCACTGCAGATCACACAAATCCATAAATTACTTTCTGACTGAAGATTTACCAAACAATGATCATCGCAACTTTTTACTGAACGATGAACAGCTGCTGCCAAAACAGTAATGTGATTCTATGGTATACATCTTAGCTTGCTGACATAAGATATAAGAAAAATAATTTCTTGCTTGAAAAACAAGGAAAGGTGGATAACAACGCTCAAAACATCTGCCACTAGAATTGTATCATGAATTTTCAATTCTCCTATAATTATCAACTAACTACCTAAACGCAATCCTACATTCTGGTGGCTGGGCGAGCATATGGCGGTAAAGAGAGCAATCTATGTTGCGTCCTGAAACCCTTGTTCCATGAAAAATTTGTGATTAAGTAAACAAATGATAACAAAAATATATTGCAGATAAGATTAAATTTTAAATCTGTCAGTTGTATCAGCATCATCGGAAAAAATTGTATACTTGATCAAAATAAATTATTTAAAAATACAAAACTTTAATCTATTTTACAGAACATGCAATGAATATATATTTATGTTATGATATATTAAAATCTGAATAGCAATATAATAATTATGTTGTAAATATTATTTTGTATCATTTCTCATAAATTCTAATTGTCTATTTGACAATATAAAATTTTGATCAAAGAATTAAAAGACCGTAAACCTACTTTAAAAAAAAAAACAATTCGATACGTAACCTGTTTCATGCGTCAAATATATTAGCGACGGTGTGCAAGGAAATAAAACCCAACAAAAAACACTTAAAGTTGAAAACCTCACAGGTATAAATTGGTGCCTGGTACCAACAGTTACAGAGGGAAACTAATCTACCATCCATAATCAATATTGGGAGAGCGGTTTCACCCCAAACTTTTATTGCGTGCCAAAGGTTGTAAAGTATAATTCATGTTGAAGAAAATGTGGTGTCAAACTTCCCGTAGACTACTATCTTGTAACCATTAGGCGAAACTTTTATCACGAGCCACGAACGTTCTTGTTTGAAATGTAAATTACTTTATAGAACTTCATTTGAAAACAAGGTTTCCGCATTAAAACAATTTTTAAAAATCGTAGACAACTTATTGAAATCACAAAACTTTAATAGAGAGAAGGTATTTATAATATTCAACTGAGTAATATGTACCTATGTTTTCCATGCGCAAAACTTATTTGAAATTAATATTTAATGATAATATCTTAATTATATTGTATTTTAAAGTTAAGCGGTTCTGAAAATTTTCTGAAATTCATCAATTGAAGGGTTCGGCCAAATAATAAGCTGTTATTTTTTTTGCGAAATTAGGTTTTTGACTGAACAAAGTTCTATGTAAAGCTTCAGTTACATGTTCCTTAAGTAAGTTCGTTCATTGTTAAATTCGCACATCAGCTCGTTACGGTTATTTGTTTATAAACTATGGTATTCATTTTAATAAACCTATTGACATTTAGCCATAATGAAGAATAATATTCTCCGCAAACAATGACATAAGTAATAAGAGTTTGACAAAATAACGGTCTATGTTACTTCCGGGCAAAAAAAGTGTTTCCCTAATTTAGCGATGACTTTTATTGTGTCTCCTCTAAAGTTTAAAAAATTCACATAGACCGTTATTCGGCCGAGCCCTTCAATTGTAATTTTATCAATGCTGAAACCAAACAGGATACCGTGATATAGCTGTATTAAAATGTTCTTGCAAACCATTTAAAAGTTAAATATTTTTTTTGATGAAGAAAATTTTTAATTTTTTACAACAAAGTATAATATAATATATAATTTGTTGTAATAATAATTATAACAAATAATAAACTTATGAAGTTATGCAATATATAAAAATAAACGAACACAAGATTCAAATATATACTACAAAACAATTTGCGAAACAATTTACAAAAACGGCAACGTAATATAAAAATCTCTACATTAAATAATACTTAAAGATTATTAAAAAAAAATCAGCTAGTAGTAAATTGTAAAAAAATATGCATAAATAGGCATTAAACAATTTTAAAAAGAAAACTTATTTTTTGCATGTTTATGTATTGATAATGTTATCATAATAATGACATAGTAGAGATAACCAAATCAAACAATATATTGTATAGCTAGGTATTTCACATCATGGAAATATTAAAATAGCACATTTATCAAGAAGCTAAATCTGATATATTGTCACTATTATTTTAATTGTAAAACGGCTGGTCTTTAACTTATATTAATTTACTTATTTCTTAAATGTATTATTATGTAACAGGTTGAAATTTGATCTTTCTTTATAATATTGAAAAAAAATAAAAGCATATTTTTAAACGTAACACATTTTTAAAACCTGTCTATTTGTACTTCTGATGACATAACCAACATTTTAGCTGATATAATACATTTAACTATAATTTATAATTGGTTGATACTGATAAAAAATCGCGGCGAACCATCAAGAAATGAGATCACATAGATGTATATGTGGCAAATCTATTTATGACAGAGTAAAAAATGAAGAAATAAGGAAAGAATGTAGAGCTGATGTTAGTATAATGAGGACTGTGTGAACCTCACCTCATCTTGCAAAAGTCACACTCGTGAGGTTTCTCGTGTGTGTGTGTTCTTAAACATATTCAAAAATTAATAACGTATTTAGAAATATAAAACATTTCAACATCATGATGTAGACAAACCTTCCATTTTTCTGAAGTAATTATTGAGTCGTGGACTATTAAACCCTTAATGCGCTTGAACGAGCATAACTCCCACACCAATCATTTTCCGGATTTACACTCTAGTGATGCTTGCAAGTTTCAACATGCAGCAATTCGAACTTTATAATTCGATCATACTTTTATAAGTATAAATGCTAAATGCCAAATGATAATGCTCACCAAGTGCATTTACTTGTTCATTCGTTATACTGCATTCAGTAGTAACTTTGCATATTGTCTTCTGCTAAAAAATATATGAAGACTTGTGTACGCATTATATTTGAATAAATCTTCAATATTTAAGCAAGTTTGTGATCTTTTCAAACACTTTACAATTTAATTTTGTATGTATTGTATTGTTAATATAAATAATTTTAATATTCAAAATGGATAACAGTGAATGAACTTTGTGAATTTTTTTTAAGCGGATTTTTTTTTTTTTATGTGAAAATCAATTAATATCTACGTTGTTAAAATAATTTATTTTTTTAATAAAAAACATGATTTTTAAAAAATACTTATCTTGGACATTTAAAAAACTAAGTGGTTAATGACATATAACATGATGGATTACATAATCTCAATACAATGGAAAGTCAAAAAGAAAGATTACAGGAATTTAAATAAAGAAATGGGAAGTGTCACTAATACATTATATGTATAATCGTTACTAGTCTACTTGAAAGTAAGAAAGTGAAAAAAAATTATTCACATTATTGGAAGTGCAGAATTTTACTGCAGTATGGGGAGTAAAAAATAATAAAGAAACAGTATTATCACTAAAAACAATGTCCAATGTTACCCGGAATTACTGTAACGCTTTTGTGTTTTATATTTTGTTATTTATATTGCCCATTTTATTAGGAACATATTTTGCAGTCTGGCAGCTAGTGCTCTCAATACTACGCTTTAATTGCTATTGATATTACAATTATCTAAGTAATAAGTATAAAGATGTTAACCAATTGATGTTAATTGTTTCAATGCCAAATTACATTACAGTACTTAGGTCAATGTTAAATATGAAAACGCTTTGAATGTGAATCATTTTAATTACATGGAAAATTGACAATCAAAAAATAATTTCATTTGTCCCACTTTTATCTGTCTGAACATTTGTCCCGCATTTAACAATGACCTGCGAATCTAAGCAATGTGCACACATATTTAGAATAGAATAATTCGAAAAGATTATTTTCTAAATGAAAACACATTTTATTGTGAAATTGCAATTTTAGAACACAGTTCTATATATTTAAAACAAATTAGATGAATCAGTTAGAAAGATATACAGGAACCATATATCTTTCAAATTTATTTTAAATTCTATAAGAGTCTGGTAAAAATGGTCATTTGACTGGATATTAAAAACATTATATTTATTTTTAAACTGTATTAAGGCTGGTTCCCAAATATTGATGAATATTATTTATATTAAGCGACAAATAAGTTACACGAGAAGACGTTGAAAGGTGTAGAAATAATTTTCAAATTTCGGAACACCAATTGGTGACGCCATTTGAACTGAGCATGTGCTGCCTGAGTAAGAAGATAAAATCGTGAGTCTTTGCGTGGATGTTTGTGACACTCCATTTCAAGATATGATTCTCAATGATGAATCATTAATGAACATTCACAAAAAATGTTTTTTTCTTTTTTAAATTGATGAATTATTATTTTTAGACATAGATTAAACTGCTAGCGTTTATGAACATGATTTAGCACAAAGTAACTATAGAATTTTGTAAATAATCAAAGCAAAACTAAAATAAAATAAAAAAATATAAGAATTAGATAAATTAAATTTAGTTATAAATAGCTGTTGTAATAATAACTGTAATAATATAATTAGATTACTGTGACATGAATGCTAACTATTTAAATTTATAGACAGTTTTAAGTACAGTAGAGCCCAAATTTTAAGTTTTTGAAGGGACCAACAAAAAAAAATGTAAACAAGGAAAATGTAAATTGGGGTATTAAAAAAACATTAATTTTATATTGAAAAATTGTAACAATGTTTTATTGTTGTTTTTGAATAATTCTTTCAATATTATAAATTATATCAAAGGTACATTATCAATATTAGTAAAATATGCTTTGAGGCTTTCAATATGCCTTATGGCATCGTCCTTTGTAGGAACTGGGTTGATGGGATAAGCAGACATTAGTTTTTCATGTCAAGTTTTTGTTTATACAACTGTCCTCTATTTCATCAATTTCTACTACGGCCGATGTTATTACATTGGAGTCAACGTTTAAGTTTTTGTCAAAACTAAATAAATCAATTTTAGACGTTAATTGCGGGAAAGACAAACGTAAAACAAGGTTTTAAATATATTAAAATGAAACGGGACTGCAGAAATAACACGCAAATGGAGGGAAAACGTGAATTCCGGGCATGTAAAATCGGGGTTCTACTGTAATATTTATTGTTCGTTTTAAGGTTTTTCAAATTCTGCAAAAATATATTAAATCCTTGAGGTACTGCGACTGTACAAATATTTGCTCTAAATTACTTGTGCTTGTGTGAGATGTGCAACCATGTAGTAAAAATAAGTGCATAAACCACATTACATATATAGTGGAACCAAATTATATGTAATCAATTTTTTATGACTTAAGCATTACTTCTGGGCCTTCTTTATTCAATAACCACCTCAAGCCAGAAACCATAAGTCAGCAAAAAATGACACATGTGCACGACATGCAATGTAAAGTTTTGCATCAGCATTATGCCTAGTTTCGCAGAAGAAATAAGTGGAAAAATTCCAAGAAACATGTTATCAACTATAATTTAGAAGTATTGTGTCAGTTTTCATTTTAGTCCCCGCAATAATGAGAATATTAAGTATATATATTAGACAGATACTACATTTTTACACTATTTGATAACCATAGTCAAATATCAAAAGTCTCCAAAAAAAAAATATAACAATTATCAATAAATGTAATTTATGTTACGTATAGGAAATTTTTTTGGCGTAACTTTAATTTTAGAAAATGGATTTTAGCATAGGCACTACAATAATGAGCTGGGCATTTTAAAGTTTATAAAAATAGGAAGACTTCGATGGTTACGCCATGTGAAGAGGATGACCGAACAGCAAACACCCAAATCACTGCTGAACACCAAGAGCTTGAGAAGACTTTGACCTTTATTTCCACAGACGAAGACTATAAAGACTCTACAAACTATGTGAAAAGACACATCCGCACCAGTCAAAAGATAAACAAATTAATATAGGCGAAGGGCACAACCTTCTGCTAACAATTGGCAGATAAAATATTGATTTATTATTAATAAAATACATCCAGGCATTAAGCTACAATTTGTTACATGCTATATATGTTTATATATTATTGTATTTCACATATAGTGACCTTACTTTTTATAATAAAGGTAGATAGTTGATACATGCCTATAAATATAAAACTATAAAATTCAAATAAAACCAGGAAGACAATTTATTTACATTGAAATTAAAATTGATAAAAGAGAATTTATCATGAAGATTGGTCCATCGATTCCACAACTCTTGTAAAGTCAATAATATAGAACGAATAAAGTATCACTTCATCTGCCCCGAATATAAACCACAAAACGTGTAATTCTCGAGATACTTTATTTTTTCCCCATTAACTCCTCGAGGCAAAAAGAAAATGTTATCAATGTAACAAAACTTAAGCAACTTGCGCAATATCACAAATTGAATATTTCTTAATGGTTACATTGATAGACAACAGTGGAACAAGAATGTTGGCCCAGAATGCTAATACGCATTATTTATAAAATAAGATGGAAAAACTATATAACATTACTTACCGACATAAGAATACTTGGATGCTGAGAGACCTCCATCTGGGCCTTGCGCCCTGCGTAAACCAAACTCTAGAAGAGATATATTCTTGCCAGCTACCATACGATAGCGAGCTGCATTAGTCGCCATCAAACTGAAATAAAAAATTTATATCACATATAGAAGTAGTGCATAGTGTTCAATCTATCAAAAACTACTTATTACGCTAAAAATGTAACAAATTGAATTACGTAACAAGAAATAAACCTTATTTTAAGTAAATTTATGAAAATTTGAGTTATTAGTTTTATACTTTGAAGTGAAATGATTTTATTAAATGCAATATAATTTGATCAAAATAAGAAAAAGTAAAAAATATAAAGTTTGTCCAGCGGAAAATTTTCAAGTTTAATATTAAATTTAAAAAAAACTACAATGTTATTCTCAAATTTTATTTATACAAATGGAATTTAACGATGCTAATTTAATGTTTTATAAACAATATTGTCTAAATGCCGTCCATTTCTCTTAAGACACTCTTGCAATCGGACTCTTAAATTTGCGAACACGCAAGAGCAAAGCGTTGGTTCAATGGCAGCAACTTCACGAAAAATATTTTCTTGTATGGCCTGAATTGTTCGAGAATAGTTGCTGTAAACTCTCGACATAAGGTATCCCCACAAAAAAAATTACACGGTGTAAGGTCTAGTGACCGAGGCGCTCAAGGTAGTCTCCTTACTTGCTGATTAATTTATTGGGAAAAATTCCCCTCAGCTTCTCTATTGAAACTCTAGCTATGTGTAGAGTGGCCCCGTCTTGCTGAAATTGTGTTCTGTTGTTGAACCCGGGAAATAGCTGCAGTTGCGGTACCAAAAACTCGTTGATCATTCGGCAATACAAGTCAGCAGTGACTGTCTCTCGCTGGTTAAAAAAATAAGGGCCAATTATCCCTCGGACAGAAAATTATTTTTCAAAATAACCTGCACTGTTCATTTTTTTATTCCAATACAGGCTGCAATCTTCCTTATCAATTTACGCAGATTGCGCATAATTTCACATTGAACTTGTGCCACATGTTCTGGCATCGCTGCTGACATTGATGGTCCCGGAGGAGTTTGGTTAACCATTGCCCCTTCTCGTCTGAACTTTTGAACCCAACACCAGATAAGTTGCGTGCTCGGCCCATCACTTACTATTCGAATATTAAAGTGAGTACAAAAAGCGCGACGCACACAAACCAATGAATCACAGCACTTTAAATATTGCTCAACCCCGAACGCGCGGTGTGCTCCGACAAGTGACTCATTGTAACTGGCAATCCCGCAAATCATGCGTGTCAAACAATACCCCTCCCACTCACCTCACCCTGATGGTTTACAATTTAATCTTGAAATTTTTCCGCTGAACATCCTATATTGATTTATTTGAGATGGCACAGATGTGTTTAATTTTAAAATTCAATTTTATAGTAATTTATTTAGATAATTTTTTAAGTATCCATCACCATTTATAAACTTCTGTGCAAATTTCAATGGATTACTAAGCCATATGCATCTGAACATTTTGACCAACGATTTAAAAATTACAATCAGAGCAAATATAGTGACATACAGATAGATTCCTAATTATCCACGGGGTAATTTAAACAGGAAAATGGAACATTAAAATGGAAGTAAAATTTACTATCACATTTGTTTACCTATGTGCTTAGTTATAAAATTATTTAAATTCCAATTGTTTTTATTATTTTTTGATAGATTTTTCCACAATGTAATACATATTATATATTATTTTCTCAAGCATTCTAATTTACAAAACAAATATGAAAATTTGCATTATTTAATATCCTCAACGCCAGTAGAATTAAAATTGAAAATAAAATATGGAAATCCTAATTTTGTACTTTCACAGTCAACTAATAAAATAATAAAGTATAAGCGTAGCAAATATAAAAATGCAAATTTAATTTTAGCATTATTTTTCCACAATAAACATTTTAATAAATAATATAAAGTTATTGGTGCAAAATTAAAATCAATTTATGATGGAAATTCACAATTCAAGTAAAATAAACTTATTTTTATTTCTTAACTTTGTTTTATTAACCACTTATTGAGTTTAAATACTTCTACCGGTTTCAAAGAATACCATTTTATTCTTCAGGATGTCAAACCGGTAGATGTATTTAAACTCAATAAGTGGTTAATAAAACAAAGTTAACAAATAAAAATAATAAATTTTAACCACAGAATTAATTTTGCTAATTTCAAAAGTAAAATAAACTTGTTTATCTCGTTCAAAAATTTACAACATAACTTAAAAGAATGAAAATGAATGAGTGAGTAACTATAAATAAATTCAT
This sequence comes from Eubasilissa splendida, assembly GCA_031772225.1. Classification (NCBI taxonomy): domain Eukaryota; kingdom Metazoa; phylum Arthropoda; class Insecta; order Trichoptera; family Phryganeidae; genus Eubasilissa; species Eubasilissa splendida. The sequence goes on from CM062848.1 coordinate 29,079,590, forward strand.
GTTTCTAGATTGGATGAAACTTTTCCATAAAAAAAGAACATTCACACCAAATCAGTATTTCAAAATACTATTTTTTATCTTTTGGTTCACACACTGTTTTATCTTTAATCAATTAAATCAACTGCTTTGTTTAACTTATCACAAGCAAGACAGACATTATACTTTTATTATATAAAAAAAATGAAATACATTACATACTCAATGTAATAAACATTTAATAAGTTTTTACTTGCTGCGTTAAATCAATACTGAAACAAAATATATATACATACCTATTACTTTTTCTGGGTTCTTTACATCTCAATAAGAAACTGTAGAAACATATTTTATTTATTTTACTTTAGAGACAAGAAGGTTTTAATTTTTAAATAGGAATGGTTTCAAAGTCGTTCAATAAATTGAAAAAAGGTGATATACAAATGTCGACGACTCTTACCTTGCATAGTTGACTAAAGTGAGGAGTGTGGTCTCCAGGATCTGAGTGATTATTAATGGACCTTCTACCCTCAAGAGTGGTACTCTGAAGAATAAATAAACAAATTAGTACTTACAATAAAACAAATCCATAGATATACTAGAAACTTTTGCTTTAAGTGTAACCCCAAGGTCGGTGCACTGTTAGAAGCGAGTCATTAATTTTAATATTTTCTATGGCATATTACAGGCTGTAACAGATCTAGTCCACAATATTTTATTGGTGGATATCTAACTATATTACGAGTCAAAAAAATTCAAGGAGTATATACAAATCTGTATTGTTATGGAAAATCTTATGTATGAGATTTCTACAAAATCACGTTACACTTTAAGTACGTACGTGGAAATAAATATTTACCAAAATTAATCCATTATTATTCTATATCTTTGCTTCAGGCTCTAAGCATCTAACAAAAAATAATCTGACTCATATATAATTTGGAATCAATAAAATGTTCAATTAATCCAAATAATTGCATTACTATGACTTTTTTTTAAATGCTTATATCTCTGACACAATTGAGATTACACACATGTAGCTTGAACATTTTTTCATATTTTTTAAATATTGTGCACTAGGTATCTTACACTAGTGTATAGTGAGATGGTAAAGCCAATTAATATGTACGGATACTTACCGCCATTCTCAAGACAAAAATGATTCCCTAAGACTTGGTAAACAATGTAAATAAACAAAAATGGTTAAATACTAAAGCACATTTTACTGCGTATAAATTATCGTGTGAAAACAAATATTTTTTAACTTGAGAAGTGAGATGATTGTACTTATATATTTTTGTGAGGGCATCTATTTTTGGTTTGACATAATTTTGCATGTGTCTATTTTTGACTGCATAGTAATTTAGTAAAACCTATAACTTTAAAAATATATATTGTATATACATATAACCACATAAACTAGATATAAAAAAAACATATTTACTAGAAAACTACGAAAGTATGTTTTATATATTTTTTAAATTGGTGAAAATTATCAATGAAATTTTTTTTTCAAATAATATAACAATATATACCTAATAATAATAAAAAAATAAATATAATTTTTCAATCCTAATAATTAATGTTTGTATTGAAATTGTTAAATATATAATGCAACAATTGTGAAACATCTCTTGTATGCTAGATGTATGAAATCTAAATTTAGACTAAATAGGAAGGTATTGGAAGCATATTGACAGCAGTAATTTTAATCACCTGGTTAGGACACAAAATGCAAATCATAGAGTATAATTCTATCTTCAATATCAGAAGGTTAAATACAAAGTAATATAATTCAATATCAGAAGATAAAATACTAAGTAATATAGTATAGTAAGTTCTTATTTTTACATGACCATTTTTACCATGGTGTTTTCTGGACTTGTATGTCATAAATCTCTTAAGAAGTATTTGATTATAAGGTTCCAAAAATTCAAGCAAATAAGTCGGACAAGCATAACAACCCAGGAAATTGCATGGTAAATATTATATAAAGTTTATTGAAAGTATTTAACATCATTATTTAACTGATATAATATCAAATGTTTTGCTAATTTATCACCCGGATACATTTTTCGTTTCTTGAAACTGATTTTGTTTCTTGACAAATTATATTTGTTCACTTGATTATAGTTGAAACTACACTCAAATGAACCTTGAAAGATTGGAATTTGACTAGTTAATAAATGTAAGATATAAAATGAGGCTTATTTTTTAAGTTTATGCACTTTTAAATAATAAAAAATAAGAGTAATGTAATTTACCTGGGAAAGGCGACAGACCCTTCTTCTAAAGCACTGACAGTTACATCTTTGCAGGTTAACTTCCCCAAAAAAGTGAAGAATTCAGGTTCAATTGATGGAGGAAGTGTTTGAGTAAGATATGTAATATCTAAAAAAATAATTTTTTATATTTATAAATTTGCGTAATTTAATTCATATTAATGTAAATTTTCGTTAAATTTTTAAAACTCACCACTATCAGAATAACGAAAATTTTCCAAAAACTTCAAAACTTCTTCCAAACCAGCGAATATTGTAAACTCTCCGTGAAAAGGATTATTTCGAAAAAATAGATCAAACACTGCGACATCTCCAATCTTTCCAGATTTCCAATAAGCATAAGCCATTGTTATTTGATACAGATCTAAAAAGTAACAACTATTAAGGTACGATAAACAAATGTAAACTTCATCGCTGGTCATTTTAAATTTCCCTCTTCATAGTTGAAGTCAGTAAGCCAACGTTGAGAAATATAAGATAAATACCTGTCAAAAGTGGCTGAACAATCCCGTTTTGTCGTGCCATTTTTCTTTCACAATTTTGCAGAACTCCTTGACATGACATGATTTAACAATTTTTTCAACAGCAACTTAAGTTTTCCGTCGCGTGCAACACGTCTAATCTCACAAATGAAACTGCTGTCATATTACAAATCGTCGCCCCGCGCTCACAGCGCGGGAAGTACATTCACACCGCCTAACGTCATGCGCAAATGTTGAATATCGACCACACATGAACTAAGGTCAAAATTTGAAGGGCAAGTTTTATCGATATTATATTGATAAAACATTGCAAAATATAAAAAAAGCTGCTGATTTTTAATTTAACAATTCCTAAAACATTCTATTGAGTATGAGCCATTTTTTATATTTTATCGATCGTCGACGAATAATTTATCTCGATTTTAATACAAATTGATTTGACTTATTTATAAAATTTTTAGCGATATGATCACATAAAAAGTATTCTTCCGACGCCTTTGATATAACCTTTGTCTCTTTATTAGTAATCTGTTTATTTATAACTTTTTTAACATGATGATAATCATTTCTCTTGATTTTTTATTGCGATGTGAAATCGAGGCACTTGTCGAATTGACCTCGCAATGAAAAGCGAATTATTTAACGGTTCTTGCTTGTTTGACAAAAAACGTTCTCATTCATATTAAATGATGTAATTCGAATGTGATGATCTGACTGATTAAAACAAGCCGGTTTTACGAGTATGTATGTAGGTAGGTACCTGATGTTCAGAAACAATATTTCAATGTCATCATTACAAATAAATTAAAATGAATTATTTATAAGTTTAATTAACATTTTGCTAAAATACTCGTTCAGTGTTTTTATCAATCATTTTTACTGCCGACTGAATGTAAATTTTCTATTGAAATTTACTAAATCAAAATAAAAAATATAACTGCTGCACATATCTGCCACACTTTTCTAGATTTAATGAATCTTTATGCATGTGTACCTTTTTGTCTACCACAAACTGGCTGTATCATTTATGACAGAAAAGATAAGCTCTAAGGTCATAACTTAACCATTATATTTTCTTATCTCTGACTAACCCAACACCCGTCATAATTTTGCACAATCTATGAAGGGTAGATGTATTACTGATCACCTAATTGCTTATTATGAGAATTTAAGTGCATATCCATCCATGACTGAAAAAATTAACTACATAACAAATATTTTTATGTAATTTATAATATGAGAATGACATAATGATTAATTGAAATTAATAGTTGATATGATGCAGTTGTAATAAAATCGAATAATGGTATTTTTAGTCATAGTTAGATTATTATTACTTTGTCACTTGCCATCACATTGTTTCACTGAGGGACTAGTCAAAGAAGATGGAGCGCCACACTCTTCCATACACACAACTCTTGTCTCATCTCATAATCTTCTCACTTGTACAATTGATTGTTGAGGCTTCCAGTATCTGAATTATTTGTTATTTCCACTGCATTCTTCTTTCACCAGGACTCCACTGTGCCAGGACCCCAACATTAACCTTGGCTGTCAAGTTTCCATTAGGTACTTTTCCATTGCATTTAATGCAGCATCACTTTATACTGTTATTGTTCTTATATTTCAATTATTTTTTAAATAGAGATGCATACATAGAATACATGTCACATTAATATTCTTACCTAAGCTTACACAAACTAAACTAAAATGTTTATGCTGTGTAAATAGAACTAACTTGGTAGTCTCCCTAGCTGAATCTTGAACCCATACCACTTGATCACTAGGCAAGTGTCAAAATTTATTTGTATGCACATGTGTATATTATATTAACACTTTTCTTTAATTAAAAATGAAATATTAGAGACATCTATGATTAATAGTACACAGATCTCTTCTATAATGTTTAATTCTTTTTGTAGATCTCATGGCAATGAAATTATTATTTAATTTATAAAATATATACCCAAGGAAGGAAGAAAGGCGATAAATGGTGAGACGATGCCATAAAGGAACTTGTGAAAGAAAAGAAGAATGCGTGACGCTATCTTTTGACAGTAAATGGGGATGAATACACACAAGAGCAAAAGAGCTGTATAATGCCTGTAAGAAAAAAGTTAAATCTGGTGAGAAAAAAATGAAAGGGATGAAAATAACTGAGAATTTTCAGGATAATATAAAATTCTTCTAGAAGGCGGTCAAAAAATCCCAACTTGGTGCTGAAAGCAGTAGTATGAAAGCAATTAAGTCAGTAAATTGAGAGATGTTAATGAATGAGGATGAAATATAAGATAGATGGATGAAATATTTCCAGGAAACGTATGAGAGTGTAGAGAATGCAAATGAGGAATGTATGAAGGTATGATAATGTTGCTGCTGAGTATATCAAGGTTGGTGGCCCATTAGTTATCTCATGGCTTCATACGCTCTTCAATCAATGGATCAATCAATTAGAGGAGAGCCACACCCCGTTAGATTGGAGGAAGGCTGTCATTATGCTTCTCTATAAAGGCAAAGGGTCAAAAATAGATGTGGTAACCTACAGGGCAAATAATCTACTGAGCTCAGTTGGTAAACTGTATGGAAGAATTTTAATAGAAAGAGCAAAAACGGTGACAAAATAAAAAGTATGGGACGTGCAAGGGGCCTTTATGGATGGAAGAGGATGCATGGATCAGATTTTTTCTCTACGAGTGATGATGGAAAAGTTTTAAGAGAAAGGTTATGAAATGTACTCTCTGATTACAGGGTGAATAGTAAACTTATACATGTAATCACATCCCTGAAGGAAGTTCTCCGTGTGTAAGAATCAATAGAACATTCACACCATGGTTTGACATTACAAAGGGTGTCAAGCAGGGTTGTGTATGTCTCCATGGCTGTTTAACGTGTATTTGGATAATTGTGAGAAAGAACTGGAATGTATGAATGTAGGAACAAAAATTGACGATTTGATTGTATGTTGTTTATTGTACACTAATGATGCAGTACTAATGGTGAATAATGAACAAGAACTACAGAGTCTAGTGTGTAGAATGTACGATATTTGCAAGGAAAGCGATCTTATCATGAATGTCAACAAGCCGAAAGTGATGGTATTCGAGAAGGAGGAAAGAAAGATATTGTGCAAAATACTTGTAGGTAATGAATATTTGGAACAAGTAGATGAGTTTGTGTATTTGGGAAGTATGTTGGATAGAAACAGAAAGGCTGACAATAACATCGAAAGGAGGGTGACTGCAGGGAATAAAGTGAACAGTGCTTTGAATGGAATTATATCTAACGAGAACTTGTCAACCGAGGCAAGACTAGCGGTGCACAATGGAGTCCTGATACCGACACTGATGTATGGAAGTGAGACCTGGAGCTGGCAAAAGAGGAACGTAAGTAGACTGAATGCAGTGAAAATGAGATCATATAGGCATATATATGGCAAATCTATTTATGACAGAGTAAAGAATGAAGAAATAAGAAAAGAATGTAAAGCTGATGTTAGTAAAATGAATAAGATTAAGAAAGGATCACTTAGGTGGTTTGGTCATATGGAACGGATGAATGAGGAGATAATGGTAAGAAGGATACATGACACAAGTGTTGATGGCACCAGAAATAGAGGACGTCCACGGAAGACTTGGCACGACCAGATAAATCAGATACTGGAGGATGATTCTGTTAGAAGCCCCAACAATCAGCGAGCTTGTATGAGAAGATGTATGAATGTGGATGAGGCAAGAATTCCGTGTCAGGACAGAAGAGAGTGACGCTCTATCCTCTCTGCCTACCCCAGTGAGGAAACGCCATGATAATAATAATAATGAATAATTTGTATAGCACCATTTTTGTAAAAACTTTCACCTCAAGGGCGCTTTACACATATGTCCTATATTATCTTTGTTTTTAAAATTAAAAATTGTTATTTTTACTTCTGGAAATGACTTTTTGAAAAGATGAAAAGTTTCTTCTTAAATAAAGTCTCTGATGTACTATTATATTTCTTATGACAGAGGGCAAAGAGTTCCACACTTTTTGGCCTGCCACCGTAAATGCCCGTTCACTAAATTTAGACTTCTAGCAATGGTTGGTCGGTTCTACAACCCTTCCTGCGGCTGAAGTAGAGGCTGACCTGAAAGTTTGACGTCTATCAATCAAATGGGAAACAAAGCTCTTGAAGGTACAGAGGCACCATGTTATGTGTGTATACATCAACCAGCACAATTTAAATTCAACTCTTTCAGGGAATCGAAGCCAATGTAGCTGATGTAAAAGGGATGTCATATGAGGGAATTTGGAAACTCCATATATTATCCGTGCTGCCGCATTTAGAATGGATTGTAATCTATCCAGCTTAAATATTGGCAGGCCAGCATAAATGCTGTTACAATAGTCCACACGTGATACCAAAAATGTATTTATAAGTAAACGGGCTGCCTCAAAAGGAAGATGTCTCTGAATACTTTTTATCTGTCTCTGTTGATAAAAGCATGCACTGACAGTTTTACTGATTTGTGTATTAAGATCTGAATGAATGTGCACGCTCGGTGATGGTAAGTTAATTAGTTAAAATAGATTATTCTATACTGGAAGGTATTCCAAATATAATTGTACACAATATGTGGTGGTGTCCGTGGGCTATTAATAAAAATAAAAATATAATAAATAAAAGTCTTTAATACATTTAGACCATTTATTTTAACTAAATAATTTTCTTCAATACAACAGTGACCATTCAAACACATAATACTGATTACTTGTAGGGTCGCCAGCCTTATTGCACATATAACTTTTTTTTCAAAACAAATCTTGTTGCAATATATTGCCAACTGATAATGAAAAAAATAAACAGAAAGAATACACATTGAGCCTATGTATAGAATATGGTGGAATGAAAAAGGGATGGCAAAAAGTCAAACATATAAAGAAAAAACAGAATAAAAGAGGATAAAAGGAATATCAAACAGACCAAAAATTTTAACATGTACCTAACAAAAATCAAGAAGCCAGGTTATTTTCCAGACAGCATAGTACAGAAAAGCCAGAGAAAAATTTTAAAAGGATATAGAACTTTTCACTGTCTTTATTAATATGATTCAGCACATTATTATATTAAATTATGTGTATACAGTAGCAATGAAGATATATGATTTAATTTACACTAAAAAATTATGGTTTGTGATTTTAATAGATAAAAAAACATAAAATACACGCGCAATCGATTTTGGTACGTATGTACAAGGACTGACACAATTTCTCTTGCATCAAATTAATCTTAATTTATTTGTTTGAATTGTCCCCAAGAATTTGTTCCCAATGGACAAACTATTAATGCGACATTATTACCAAAGTGAGGTATAGTCCGACCAACGTAAATTGGCGAGCGGTAACTTTTCAAACTAACATTCCCTCCGTCCGCATGCGGCTGTTCCCCTCTTCATAAGGTTCAGTATGAGTACAGTGGTGCCCTCTGCCGTTCGCCAATTTACGTTGGTCGGACTATAATGAAACAGTCATTAGAGCGAGTAAGGCGGGTGCAGCCTAAATTGTTCGCTAACAAAAGCTGTTTTTGAAGGGCTTTTTCTTCAAAATCATCATATTAGAACACTCGCCATATTCGCCCGATCTGGCCCGCCCTGACTTTTTTCTATTACCCAAAATCAAGAAAGACATGAAGGATCATCATTGGGGGTCATGAGCGAATAAGGAACGGATTACGCTTGCTTTGAACAGCCTTACAGAGAATGACATCGCTTTAGGTTGGATCTATTTTGAAGGGATCTGTGTATCAGATAACAAAAATGTTGTGTACCTAATTGTGATAAATTTTTTCTACAAATTTAATTGTCAGTCCTTGTATAATTCTAGGGTAACACTGAATGGAATACCAGTGTGAAGCAATGAAGGTGGGGAGAATTGGAGTGGAAACGGCTGAGGTATCCTATCATCAAATAGTTTCAATCTGGCAACCCTTAATTATATACCTAATGTATAAGAGATACTTTTTACATTGTGATTAAATACATATACATAGCTTACAACAACTATTTAAAAATATAGGCCTGTTCACACAACATATTTAATGTTTAGTTATACATGTATGTATTAGGACAAACAATAATATACTAAAGTATGATTTATAGTATACTTATAGATCACAGAATAAAAAGTAAAAACTGAAAATAAAAACTATGAATGTCATTTAAGTTCTATGATTAGCAGTAACAGTCTTGCATAAATGGCACACATATTTTATTTCTTAAACACTACATTTGACCGACATTTTTCCCTATAGTGTATTGACGAATCTATCATTAATTATAAGTATACTTTTATTTCCCTACAATTATATAAGTTAGTTTCCTACAGTAATATGAGAAAAACACAAGAATGCCTCTTAGTGACTTACCTAAATCAGTGAGAATTACATAAAAACCCACGGAATTTAAGGCATTTATGTTATACAATTAGTAAAAACATATGTCAGAAATAGGATGGCTATTACATCATATATTAACAGACATTTCTAAAATACAGACAAATGAATAATAAAAATATTGTAGACAATGTAATAACACGCATTTCTATAAGTTATTTTCCAACAAACTGTAGAAAGATCTGATTTAGGAAATACAACAGCAAAACCAAATCCAAATGAGCAGAATAAAGCTATAAAAAATACTATTTGTAAATTGAGACGATTTGCACACTTATTAATGTTATGTAAAATAGTGTAATGAATCGTCCACATTTATTGATGTTATGAAATGGCCCGTATCCACGATGATCTCTCAATGAAACATTGATCTCTGAGAGTCGGTAAAGCATTAGAATGATGCTTCCAATATGTGGTGGGATAAGATCCTGTGGACTGTATCGATTAAAATTAATGATTAGTTAAGTAAGGAGAAGTTACTCGACTTGCGTCAACAGGATTTTAATTCCCGAGCAAAACACATGAGATGATTCATAGACCGCTTTGCGCTAAACACTAAACTGTTCTTTGCGCGCACTTGAGTCAGATCTCTGAAAGAAATCTCATCCAGACACGGGCCATAATACAGTGTAATGTACGCACTTATTGACGTTATGCAACAGTGTGATGAACCGTCCGTAAAGTACAACTAATGCACGCTACTTTTAAACTATCAGGATTAGAACTATGTACTATTCAGTTCCAAGAAAAACTATTTTTGTAGCATTGTTTAAAATCAGCAATTGACTCTAGAATAATTGCTTTCATGTAGACTGGATGTATTCAATATTGTAATGCAATCGTCATACGATTCGCAAATTACTGTACCTCAAATCTAAATAACTAGATTTAATCTTTTTATATAATCCTACATATTATTTTCTCTGATGCAGTGTGTTAGAATGATAAAAATATAAAATATACTGAACATATCATTACCACATATACAAACATTTAAAATATCATTATACATACTTAGGTGTTTTCTCATCAATAATATAATTGGGTCTGATTGAAAAACACCTTTTTTAAACATGACACAATACAAAAAACATTTTTTTCATCAAATTGTAAATAAACCATTTGGACATTAATTTCTAAATCTAAAATTAACTCGATAAATTTTTTTATGTACCTTAAATAATTAAAAAGTAATATGTGTTACACAAATACATAAAAAATAAAAATATATAAAAACCCTCACCAAATATCAGCAAATAAACAAAAAATCTGATTTGGATCAAATCTTCCATGAATTTGAAAACTCTGTGATCTGATTCTGATTTATCTAAATTTCTTTGATTATCACGGAACTATGTTCTGAAAAAATCTTAGCTTCACAAATAGAAATGTGTTTTTATTAAAAATAAATTCATATACTTTGTAACATTTTAGAAGCCAAATTTCACATCCCTGTGGGTGTTGTCTATCACTTATAGCCTGTGTCTTACGAATGAGATTTTTACTCTAAACAATCTCCGAGATACGGACTTTGTTCCCATGAGATTATTTGGAGACAACTCTCAGTTTTTGTAGTCCCCGTGTACACACCATGTCACAGAGATTCGCCGTCTCGTGCCTTATTTATTAGTCATTGTCATTAGTGATTTTGAATCTCCCCAGCAGTAGTTAAAACTGAATAAATGTTTATAATTTTATGCCTTATTAATGTTAATGTTTAATGACTTTGATAACTTTTCAGAATAGATAGCTGTACGGATCTATGATGGTTTTATGTGATGTTTGTGTACACATATCAAATCTCGTTGACAGATTGTGTACACTGGTTTGAGTTTTTGTATATTTCTACCAATCTCAAGCTGATTTCTGAGTTTATCTCCAGATCTAAATCTCAACACGTTTCCATGGTATTGAGATGTATCTTAGCTAAATCTCTGAGATTATTTAATTTTGTCTCTTTTCGTGGACACGAGCCCTTACACTGGTAAATTGCAAAAATATAAAATTAGTAAATGCAAAATATAAAATTATAATGAACTGTCACATGATTAATTACATATGTTTCAGGAAAAATATTAATTAATAATGTAATACTAGGTTCATATAAATAAATAATACTTTTTAATACAGTATTGTTGATTTAGTTAAACTTATGAAAAATTTCAAATAATTTAATCAAATGAATGATGCGGGGTTAGCTTGATTTTTATTGCACCATAATTTAATTTCCACATCATTATTCAGTGATTTGATAAAATTCATTCCCATTTCAATTGCTTTAGTTTAAGTACGAATTATACAATTGTAGATTTCACGAGTATTGCGCGACTATATTTGCATCAATAACTTCAGTTCCAGAACTATGTTACATCAATAACTTCAGTTCCAGAACCCCAATGTGTCGTTTTTAAATTAAATAAAAAAATACAATGCAACTGGAAGCAAAACAAATCATGTTTGTTTCTGTTATAACTAGTTTAATTGTGATTTTTATATTGCTAAAAATTATTATCAATAATCTGAAATATTCAACAATATTTTTAACTACTCTTAGTAAAACCCCATCAAAACTTCTAGATTAGAACTCTAGGCAAAATCGATACCATCAAAACTTCTAGACTAAAACATCAATGAAATAAGCCCCATCAAAACTTCTAGATTAGAATTTCTATGTAAAAACATATTCTCCCCCACTGCCAAGGCAATTGTTAGAAAATTGTTATTACTGTTTTTGTAAACTTATTTTTAAAAAAAGTTCATATATCTGACGATGATCGTAAACTGAGATATTAGAAATAATTTAAATTGTGAGACAGGATAAAAAGTAAGACGTGTTTTAAAATGTTTTTTTTTTGATATGTTACAAATATCAAGACCTTGTATTCATTTTTCACTTTTTAATGCTGAACATTGAATAATATCCTGACTTTTTAATTTATTCTTCTATTCAATCTAGCTATAGTGGACCCTCAATATTCATCCATGTTGATATTTGTCTTGTTTTTTCGTCAAAATTTTTGTTTGATATTCGCCTGGAAAATCGATATTCATCGCACCTACCACGTGAGTCAGTCAGTCTCTAACAACATTGGATAAGTTTTTAAAAAAACAAATGCTGATGAACCACCAGGATATCAATCACCAAAATTGGCATTACCTAATGTCATCATGGAAGGTGACACCCCTTCCAAATAATAGCCTAATCTCTATAAAATAAAAACTCTTAACAATCATTATTTTTTTCCTTCAAAAAGTAAATTTTTATTTACGTATTTATGTAAGCCTACAGTATATTTACGGCATCACGAGTAAATCTCTGTCGTAACGATAAAGCATTAATTAATAAGTAGTGGTTAATACGTAATTAAAATGTATTTGCAATGATTTCCGAGTGAAATATTTTTTGTTGAAGAATAGATAGGCAAAAGTCAGGGCTGAAAATGGGTTAAACTATTTCTAGTTAATTCGTATGGAAAAAATTTGTTTAATATTCGTCCTTTTTGATATTCATCTTCCCTCGGGAACGGATTAATGATGAATACTGAGGGTCCACTGTATTACCTTCAATCTGAGACATTTAAAACTAGTAAAAGAGACAAAATTACCCATATAAAAAAATTAAAACTTATCCTATGTACTAATACAGCTATGTGACACGAAAATATAAAACATGAATATAAACAACTAAAAATGTCAATAATAAATCAAACGCTAAGTGTGTGTATTTTAAATTAACATATTATCAATTTTGTCAGTTTAATTTTCCCGTACACATTATGTGGTAAAATTAAATGAAATGTTTTTACATTTTAAATATGTATTTCAAAATATTCTTAAAAAATTATGCGACCCCAGATAATTAAGTCTTCTGTATTAACCTCCATCTTAATCTCTCACACAATATCTGACACAGTTGCAAAAATCACACCCTGGTAAACCAGGCAGATTAAAATGTAAAAACATTGAAAGTGAAATATTTTGTAGCGTTTGCGCTCCATGATGCCTTATCTTAGCTAGCTAGATGTTTCGATGGGGCGGTACATTTAGGTGTTTTCAATAGAGAAAACTAAAATCTTCCTAGTTAAACAATTGGCTTAAAATTGACGAAACAGTTATAAAACTACTAGTACAGATAAAATTGACTCCTACTATAAAAAATAAATCAGTCTACTGAGAACATTAATTTCTCTCTCAAATATAATACAAATGAAAAAGGTATTCACCGAACAATGGATTCTATGAAAATAAGTTATATGAAAGGGGACATATTTTCTATACATCAAAGGATAAGTTATGATATATTTCATTGTGTATTAATAAAACGTTGTGATTTGTCTCTATCTCTTTCAACTTCCATAGAGTGCATTCTCTTCCGGTGTGAAAAACAATTACCGGAGCTGGCAAAGGCCTTGGGACAGTATGGACAGCGATATGGTCTTTCCCCTGTGTGCTGGTTGATATGGAACTGAAATTAATTAAAGAAGTATAATGTACACGTTACACATGCATCTTAAACTCACTTGATTTACTTCTTCAAATTTTACAATTTCACTTTATGGCACCATTTTATAAATAAAATAATAAAACACTTTGTTTTTACCACAATTATTTCGGGAGCGATGCAACTATTTTTACATAGGAAAAAGTTATTTTGAAATCAGAGTTAAATTGTCTAAACAACAATTATTCAGAATTTTCAAATCACCTAATAGAACGTAATCACTCTTTTGATTTAAATACAGGTTTCATAATATTACATACCAACACTTTTCCACTGTAGTTACTTTGTGCCTAATTAATTTGTCAAGGGTGAATAAAGCCATAGATAAAGCATATTTCATGATTGCCACCATATCTTGCCACACTGTGAGGCGAGATTTCTTATCTATGCCTTGACAGTAGTAAATTTGATGTACAAACAACCTGCAAACGTTTTTTACCACGGGCGATGGTAAAAAGTTACTATAGTAAAAATTTACCATGGTCAAAATTAACTACTGATCACACAACCCGCCCTGAGTATTTTAACTTATTTTACATTCGTAGCGTATCATAATAAAACGTACACATTCGATGTTTAATACAATGCTTTTCATATGTAAAAATGACCGTTAACATACAATTGCCTGTATATAAATTCATTAAGCTAACTATTATTCGGGCATGCTTCGTAATAATTGCCCCTTATGTTCCAGGGCCGATAACTAAGTTCATTATTTGAAGTACAACCATTTTTACACTTTGTGATGTATATTCTGCGCTGCAACTGTCATACACGGTCATAACTTAAGAAAATTGCGCATGTATAACTAAAATAAACACAGTAGACCTCATTTTAAAGATTACTTATCACCAGAAGCTTCAAATATAAGCTGAATTTATTATTTATTTATTTGTACGGTCTTACAAAATTTATAGATTTAAAAATAATAAGTGATAATTTATTTACTGTAAAGATGAAGTAAAACCTCGTTAATTTTAAATTGAAGGCGGAGACATAAGAGAAGAGCATGGTGGTAATAAAGGCTGTTTTTCGAATTGATACCACTTTTTCCAGCGACAGCTAATTTGACAGCTGACAGATGATTTGTGCTCAGTTTAGTTTGCCATTTCACAATGAATAGATTTACGCCAGAACAACGCTTGCAAATTTATTTTGAAAATCGTGGATCAGTTCACGAAACTTACCGTGCGCTACGTCCATTTTACAGTTAACATAATCGTCCATCCGAGCAAGTAATTTGAATAAGCATGGATCGTTTTTGCACCACGCATACTCTAATTAATAATACGCATCCACAGAGACATTGTACAGTGCGCACAGAAGAAGCTGTAGCTGCAGTGGTGCGCAGTATTGAGGAGGACCCGAATGAGTCGATTCGCCATCGTGCACAACAATTGGAGCTGTGTAAATCCACTTTAAGGAAGATTTTGCGGAAAGATCTTGGTTTACGAGCTTACAAGATCCAACTTGTGCAAGAATTGAAGCCGCTTGACCATAGTGTGCGTTGTACATTCGGTGAATGGGTCGAAAACGAGATTGCTCTTGATCCTCATTTTTAACACAAAATTTTGTTCAGCGATGAGGCTCATTTTTGGTTGAATAGCTACGTCAACAAGAAAACTTGCCACATTTGGAGTGAAGAAAATCCATAAACCATTATTGAGACACCGTTACATCCACAAAATGTCACTGTATGGTGTGCTTTATGGGCTGGTTGAATCATTGGTCCATATTTGTTACAATCAATGGAGAGCGCTATAGATCCATGATTACTGACTCTTTCATTCGCCAATTGAATGGCATTAATGTGGAAGAACTGTGGTTTCAATAAGACGGCACAACATGCCACACAGCGCACACCACATTTGTCGCGTTATTGCCGATATACGGCCCCAGCTGCTCCAAAAAGTGATCAAAAACTATACTTCCAGATTGCGCTTTAAAATTATCTTTTCAATATAGCCAATACCATGGCCATTACCATGATTTTTATTTCATTTTAAAGTTCTATATCTTTAAAAAATAAACAGCCTTTATAAAAGGGGTAGCTACAAACGAGTTGGCGTTAACCAAGTTGTCATTATTCAAAATATGCCCAATTTTCTTTCAACCCTTCACCACATGAGAAGTCTGTTAACTGATGCAAACAGCATCACAGTATGTGAAAATTATTTATTGTTTACCTAAACGCATCCACACAGAGTAGAAGGGAAATGAACTTTTATTTCTCTCACTTATCATGCAGATGAAAGATTATCTATGTTCAAACGAACCACAAGTAAAATATTTCATTTTTATAAACAAATATTTGAAAATAAAACATTTTAAATAAACAAATTATGATTATTTTTCTAATCTATCAAAAATATTGAAAGCTCACAAAGGATACTCACCTTCAGATCTTGATTTCTTTTGAAAGTTTTCTTGCACAATGGACACTTGTGCGGTCGATCATCGCTGTGCGTAATGCTGTGAGCTCTCAGGGTGCTATTGGTTGGATAGACTCGACCGCACACACCGCAAGAATGTACTTCACCACCGTGATATTCCTTGTGACGCACCAAGTTTGAGTTTGTTTTGAATCTGAAATATTGAAAAATATTTACAAATACAAAATCACTAGTGAAACCTGCACTGAATGCATTGAGAATGAGAATTATAAACATCAAAAAAATATTAGATTTTGAAAGAAATTAAATAATACATAATAGTAAATTATACATACACTCTTCCACATATTTCACATCCATATTTGCCCTTAGGTCGATGAGTTTCCATGTGAACCTTTAAATTTCCCTTTGTAGATATGTCCTTCTGACAAATCGGACAAGCCACCCTTTCGTTAGCGTTACATTCTCGAGCTTTATTTTTTAAATGTAACCATGAGTGGTTCTGTAAAGCTATGCTCGATAAAAAACTCCTCGGACATAGCGAACAAACAAACGGTTTTAATTCATCTGCAGCGTAACTCCTTTTTGTAAATTTTATTGGTTTTAAGTCTGGCAATAATTTTGGTTTCCTCTCAAATTCTTGTTTGATTATGTCTTCTTTCTTCACAAGTTCTATTGTTAATGAGTTACACCGATTATCAAGTCCGAGGTTATCAGTATTATTAACACCGGGTGGATAATCCCTAACTGAAGAATCACTACAATTGGAACTATCATTCGCCTGACTATCTTCAGTGTCACAGTCCAAGAACATCATCGGATCGAGTGTCACTTCCATTTCCGTAACATCAGACTCTGCTTCATCTTCTTCATTGCAGTCCTTTTCAATATTGACATAATTACCATTTTGTGCAGTGTCAGGAAATCTTGGCACATCCTTTTTTTCCGCTTTGATGACAAAATCCATTATCTCTACATGCTTGATCAATTTGACTTGGGATTGTCGTGCCATTTCTGCAAATACTCTGAAAGCATCAAGCCTCGTGCAACAACTTATGCAAATCATTTTTGGTAACCTATCCTCTGAAGTAATCTGCAATAACAAAAACATTATCATAAAGCAGGTGGGATTATACTCCAAAGAATATCTTTCACTCAGAATGTCTCTAGTAGAAAATGATTATTAAAAAATATTCCATACTCCAAGCATACAAAATTGTGAACTGTATTACAAAATTGTGAATTAAATAGCACTTGCATCATCACAATTCGTATTTGACACTACATCTTATTATTTATTTTTATTAATAAATTAAACACATAACGTTGTCCCTCATTGTTTTTTGTCCATGTACAAAATGGTTATTAAAAGATTTTTTAAATACAAATATTTAAAACAAAATCGATTAAATCATTTGCAGGCATTGCGGGAAAAAATATAATTACCACCAGGACTCGAACCCGGATCTTTCTATTGCCAGTAGACTGCATTAGACAGCAACAAAAAGTACCGAGTTAATGTAACTATATTATTTCTTTTTTTTCTTCCTGTATATCCTTCTAAGTGATTTATAAAATTTGTTTAAATATCAAAAAACTACATTCTAAACTTGCAACTTTACAGTAAAACTGTGATATCCTTAAAAACTAATATAAACATTCTAAAAATAAAGTTTTATTACAGAATAACAATAACCCCAGATGGAAACCCAAAAGTGAATAGAATCCTGATGGATTAATGAACTTTCACCATTACATTCATATTACTCATGTATAAATTTTATCCTGCGTAAATATTATTCCTCCAATATTATATTACTAAATCTCATCATCTCCGAAACAGCATACCGTTTATTTTTTCCAGACCCATATTCCCAGACAACTTGGCGAATGCAACAGGTATCCAGTCACAATATCTTAGATCCTAACATTCTAGTATTTTCAGTAAAAGAGAAGAAAGTTATTTTAAGATTATTTTTAGGGAAAATGCCAAAATACCCAGAACCGTGTACTGACCAGCAAGAATGATATAAGTATTTGCCAGTGTTATAAATTAAGACTCTGATGTTTGATCTGTTGTTGTTAAATAAAGTTGTTTATATAAAATAACAATTTCAATAGTGCTGATGTTTTATCAGGTCGTAAAGCTGGGTGTAGAATATCAAAAAAGTATCAAATCACTGACTTGAAGAAATTAAAGAAATAAAACTTAATTCATTGGTACCTATCCACTATTGATGAGTACCTGTGTTAAACAGCAGAAATAAAAATTGTGAATTAAACAATTTTTAGGTACCCTGTTCAATTTCGATTAAAAATTTGATATCTAGATATCATTTTGGATAGCTATGAATGAAAAGACCTAATAAAAATATCATTTATTTATGCATCTAATATGTTTTCAAAGATTAGTAAGAACAAACATTAACAATAAAGCTTTTAGAGCTTGACAGCACTAGGGGTTGTTTACCCCACTGGACTTGAATTAGTAAGGCGTTCTAAAATGTTAATACGATTCCCGGAGATTTATCGAAAACATTCCAAATTTAGATTGACTCACCTCTATGTGAAGATATTTCGTTATTTTATCGCGCAGCATCATTTTTTCTCCCTCTTCACTAAATATCATAATACCAACTTCTTGCTCTATTGTACAAATACGACAAAAGTGCTCAAATTTCGGTTCGATTTCCATGTTGTTTTCGTTTTTTACATACTAGACGTAACTCATTTCGACCCATCGCACAAAACATAAATACAAGGTATTCGCTTGATTATTTTAACGATCTCTTTCAGTTTACTACCCTGTGAAGCGTCGCTGTCGTAAAAACAGCGCCGTCGATTGGGTTGACGTTTAGAGTTCGGCCTAATTACAGCAGAGCAGATGCGCCATGTCGCTGATCGAAACGTGAAACATCACAGGATCGCAGGGATGATACTAACAATATACTGAGAAAATTTTTCGCGTTTATAAAATAACATTCAATGATAATATTTAATAATGAATTATCGGAATGTGTAATATCTAACCATAATATTATTTTAAAGATGGGCAGGTTGTATTTAGTTTCACACTTCAAACGGAAAGTGGTTTGAAAATTGACTATGAGTTTTACAAAGGACGATTATAAAATAACACATTCTAATTTACACAGATGTCACGAGTAGTATATAAATTTATAAATTGACATGCGATGACCATATTATTGATATTAATTTATAATATCCGGCGCCTAAGGCAGTGTTGGCGATACTTTATATTAAACTACAATTAATTGTTGCAACGTTACGAGCCACTGGAACATTTCCGCATCGCTCTCTCGGCACTTAAATCTTGAGGGTGGCTTTAGTGGTTTTGCGAGCCTGCAGCGGCGAGCGTCTGTTCGACATTCCGCCTTACCCTTTTCCGTTTCAGCTTAGATTTAAGATCCTAGATTCGAGCTGATCTGAATTTGAAATCTGAACTGCTGACATTATTGTAATTTATTTTTTAAAGTATGGAAAATTCACAAAGTTTTGAGCATTATCGAATAAAAATAAAAGTCCAGCTTTGTCGCTAACGCTTTCTCTGTACATTACATCGGAATGAAGTGTCAATTTTCTTTCAAATAAGAATTAAATTACTATGTAACCTATTGGTTCTGAATTTATAATAGGAATGTTTTTATAAACATTAATATGGACACTTCCAAATATTTTATTTATCGAGGAAATTAAACGCAGGTGAAATCAAACTCATTTGGGGTAACTCCCAATTCTATTGGAGTAAATTAATCTTGAATAAATACTTAGGTTTATTTTAAATTATAGAATATATTTTGATCATTATTTATTGTTTTCTTCTATACAGACGAACAAGTCAAGAGTAAAATCGATAAATTTGTTGAGATAAACCCCAATGCCGTACACCCACACCTGTTGTTGCAATTTCGACGAAGTAGGCATTGCGGTCGTATCTCGTATACATCGATTTGCCTGAAGTCTGCAATGTGACACCTACTTCCTATCACGTGTCACGGCTGCGACAGGTCGTGGCATTTTGACCAGGGCTGGATTTATCTAAAGGGGCTGATGGCCCAGGGCCTCAAAATTGGTAGAGGCCCCGGGACCCGAAAAATAAATTGACTAACCTATAAAAAAATTCTCGATGTACCTATAACTAATTGTCAAAACTGGTATTTTTCTACGTTATTACGAATTAATCATTATTTACGCAACACCATTAGCAAAAATCGATTAAGTTCACTTTGTTACTCGATTGTCGAGTCTGATATATTAAAAATAATAGATTATAAAGAGAATAAAGAGTATTATTTATACCTACATGTTTAATATCATATAAGTATTACATACATCCTAATAATCCTACATATTTCACATAGACAAGAAAGGACACGACAAAATCATGGTGTTATGTAAAAAAAAAATTATGAACTCAAAAACAAGGAAAAATTATTCTAGCACCAGATAAGCAATCGGTTATCGCCGATTGTTTGCTGCTAGTATGCTTGTATGGCAGCAAAATTAAAATCACAATAAAATGAAGCAAATATTATTTAATGTAATGCGTAAAAACGTAGTTTTGTTCTTAACATGAAAGTTTGAATATCATACAGGTGAGAGATCATATTTGTTTTTACTATTTAATATTTTTTTTTTTTTTCCAATTCCTTAGAGTCTACGATACTCTGAGTACTCTACATGCGGCTAGACCGCCTAATCTACAACTACAAGTGCATCAGCGCTAATCACTTTGACACTTTTACAAACTACCTTATTATTATAAACATCATAAGTGTTTTATATTAATACATGAATTGGAAGGGTAAAAAATTACTGATAAAAAACCCTCTAAACAATTTACTGGAAGTTAAGTATTTCAAATTAATTAGGCGCGACACTTTATGTACAGTGCCGCCTTATTCTAGCATAATCCTTAAATATTTAAACTAAAATAAATACTACTAAACTTAAAAATATATTGTTTTTATTATTTTACATATCATCAATTGGAGAGTTCTCTCGACGCTGTCCGCTTCTGTGTGCAGCTCAGTCCGGAGGATCGAGCGCGTTGTTTCGCCGCAGGAAATAGTGCCTGGGCAATCTATATTTGTATCTGAAATTAATAAGATATTCATGAGCCTTATATACATTTTGCATTGGAGCCCAATTTTTTTACTTACCCTCAGCGGCGTAATTATGCCAATGCAATGGTGACCAAAAGGTTTGCGCCCTACGAAACTTTTGGGATCGATACGGACCTGTAATGGAATAGTAATTTTTAAAATCCACCACAGTAAAAAATGATAACATTAAATTTAGAAAAATCCTCCTAGTACGTCGGATAAGGATCTAAACTATTGCAGCAAATCGAAAATGTGCATATAAATGTCAAAAACATATGTACGCTTAAAAAAAATCATTTAAAACAATTATAAAAGTAAAATTTAGGAAGTTTGTCATACTTTTTGTGCAGGTTAAACGTATAATTAAACAATATTTTTATTACAATGATGCTATCACCCAAATTGTACAATTCTCTCCCTAAATACATAAAAAAACTTACAGCAACACAGACAGTTTAAAGGTGCAATAAAATTCTGGCTAAAAACTCAGTATGTTCATAGCATGGTCACCCCTCCAATATGAACACACACAGAGTCAAGACTTCAGACCCAACAATAATGAGTGAGCGACCTGTGCGTGAGTGTGTGTGTGTGTGTGTGTGTGTGTCCAATTAAATTGTACTGTATTGTTAACTTTGTTAAAATATATATTATCCTTACAAATTTCAGGTAGGTTATAAATTTCTCAAGATCAAATATTGCATCATATTTGGTTACTTACACTTTTTATTTTTTCTTTCTTTTTTTATTTTAAATTTATAGTTGATTAACTAAATTATGTATAATACGATTGTTGATTAAAAATGTAAAATGTTTGCAAAGGGCGAAGCCCAGTGAGGCTGAAATTAAAATACGAAATGTACTTACAACATATAATATGAAGTAGATAAATATCTAGAATACTTGGGAATCTCAAAACGAATTCAAAAAATGGATGATACGGTATAATGATATTAACCAAATAAAATAAATTTAGATGAGCTATGTGAAAAGAAAATATATACCACGATAGGAATATCTGGTTTACCTTATATCTTTGCTACCGCAATGGCAATACTGCGTGACATTATGTATTGTTATGTTATGTACACACGATAACCCAAGTCTATTCTGGTGCACGCCACTGATGATTTTTAATGAACAAAATTATGATTGTGTAGAGTGAGTTATTTGTATGTAAAAATTATAATATTCGTACATCTAGAATGCAACATTTTTGAAAACATAAATAAAATTACATCGTATATCAATGATAAAATTCTGATGAAAATAATAAACATGAAAAATGATCAGTTATTGAACATACATGCACTTAACCTAGAAAAAGCAGCAAGACTAGTCGCTTCTTTCACATTTGCTGGCAGTTCATTGAACATTTTGAAACCTTTATAATGTAAACTATTTTATGTTCCTGCCAGATTTGTTTGTGTAAGTCTAAAATACTACCGACTTCTCGTACGATTAGTGTGGACCTCAAAATTATAATTTATGTTTTTATCAATGTATAATCGAATATCGATTTTGTATATTACCTAGTATAATTTTTAGCTTAACCGTCATTAATTTTAGCACACATGTATCAAATTCTTAAATATCTGTTACATTTTAAAATAGTCTTTGATATTTAATTAAAGATGACAAAAAAAATTACCGTTACAAGTATTGCTTACATATTGAATTAAAGATTAGTAACCGACTAACTACTAGACAAAAATACGATACTTTGCCAGTATTTAATGAAAGCCTGTAAAGTATTGGAGAAGGGAATCTGCGTATGGGGTCGGTGAACGGAAGTGGATTTTTTCCGATGACATGACAGCAACTGAGATTGAATCTGGACCAGATAATCTGAGCCCGGGCTGGAGGGCCCTGCGCCCTGCACGCGCAACTCTTTGTTGTCTGGCTGCAGTAACTGACTCGTTTGAGCGGAACTTTCGCCTGGAAGCTAGTCGACTATTTTTCAGGACCGCCGCATTGTCATTTCCAGATACCTGCTTCGCTCGTAGATGTCTTCGCGATACTCGCGTATCAATCGAATATTTGCTTACCGAGCGTCCGCGCGATTCGCGGAGCACGGGAGGCGATAGGGACTCGGGACTCGGGAGAGCTCCGGGAAGGAGCCCGCGGTGCAGCGCTGCAGGGACTATTTCCCGCGGCGGCGCCGACCGGTCCGGGCCGCGGCGGGGCAAGGGGGGCGGTGCGTGGGCCGAGCATTCCTCCGCGCGGGCGGCGAGCGGCGAGCGCGTCCAGTCAGTCGGAAAGTGCGCGCGGAGGCGGCCGCTTCGCGAGTGAGTGTTGTGTCGCGGCTCGGAGGTTGCCTTTTTTTATAGTTTTGTTTTTGTTTATTTTTAACGTAATACGGACAAAATAACGATCGCGAAGATGGCTCTCAACCCCGAAGTGGAACAGAAATCGAACAACCTCGTGCTGCGGGTCGACCAGGACTCCGATTCGGACCTGCAGGCGCTGTTCGACAGTGTTTTGAAACCGGACTCGAAGAGGCCGCTACAGGTGCCGCTGCGCATGAGGCAGCTGCCCAAGTCCTTCTTCAACCCGCCGTCCACGGGCTCCAAGTCACCGTCCATATCGCACTCGCGGGAGAACTCGGCGGACTCGGCCTTCGGGTCCGCGGGCGGCCCCGCCGTGACGCACTCGCGGGCGCACAGCTCGCCCGCCTCGCTGCAGCAGACCTACGCGGCGGGCGCCCCGGGCCCCGGCGCCCCGCCGGCCGCGCACCGCCACGCCAAGCAGCGCTCCTACGACGTCAGCTCCACCGCGGTGCTGCTCGAGGAACTGGGGCCCCTGCCGCCGGGCTGGGAGCAGGCGCGCACTCCCGAGGGGCAGATCTACTACCTCAAGTGAGTCTCTTTCTCTCTCTCTCTCTCTCCCTCTCGAGACGTCAAACGGTGACCGCATCGTGACACCAAATTCATTCCGATGTGTTCAAACAAACGTCAAGATGCTCCTACATATACATATGTCTATCCTTTTACATTGTATTGTATTACCGCCTACCTAGAATTGAACAGCTTTAAACGAGGCACTTGCAAAATACTTATTTATAAATTATTGTCTTCGCTATAAAGTTGGAAGTAGATAGAAGTAAAACTTTTGGATCAGTTATTATTATATTATTACAAGAACACTACACCGACCGAGTGAAATGCTGTAACGCTCCCAGTGTGCGTGTGGAGAAGGAACACGAGCCAACCCCGAGAGGATTGCGCGCGCTTGTGTAGAAAGTCACCTGTTGCTACGGCCGCCATGTTGTGGCGGCGCTTCTTCCACAGCGACAGGTACCGGCCGCAGGTGGCAGGTCGCAGGTCGCTGGTCGCTGGCCGCTGGCCCTCACTCGGCGGGTCCGAAATCCTCATATAGCACACCTATTAGTGCCACAATAATATGCTAGTACAAGGTAAAAATAATTTTAAACGTTTATCAGTAAAATATTGTTTTAAATCTGCGGCCGTATTTATCGAAACAATATATTCAATTCTTAAAATTAGTATGTACAAGTTTTAATGATAAACTATTACGTTCAAAAGAATGACAACATTTCAGAAGCAAAACAGACACAGAGCGGAATATTTTTTTAACTTACGCCAAGTGCGTTAACTAACGTAACTAACTTTTCACGTGCTCCGTGGAAGGTTTTATTTTTGGTACGATGTAACAATTTTTTATAAGTAATTTTTACGTACACAAAAAATGTACAATATCATTTAAATGCATGTATAAATTAAAATAGTTAATTATACAATATTAGAGCTCCTTCGCCTGGGCCAGTTGGCTGTGCACTTGTTGAACACATGTATTTTAGTATGATATAATGAATTGACGCGTATTTTATGGCATTTTTTTTATTTGGAAAACAGCAGTTGGTACATTTATATTTATTTCTTTCAATACGTTAATTTTTAATAGACGTACACACATTTAATAGACATTATGCACAAAAGAACTACATTTTTTACATAATGTAATATATGTATAACATCGCTAAACTGCACTATGCCGTGCCTGTCGATATATAGAACTAGTTTTCATTATGTTAAACAAAAATAATTTAAAAAAAAATAGTAATAATGGAAATAACAAAATGATACAAACGTTAATATCCTTAATCGTCGACTGACTGCGGCGCGGTAATATAAGTAAAATTTCTCCTTTACCATAGACAGAAGAAAAGATGACAGAAGTCAAAATACGATTTCTTTTCTTACTCGTAATAAAGACAATGTACACTTCATTTCAAATTGAATATATATATATATATATTAACGTACTGTTACTGAATATATAAAAGAGAAAACATTGAAGTAATCTTAATCTAGAGATATTAAAAACACGTTCGTTTTGCCATGCTCGCGTCTCGCAGACATGGCCGTTTAATCATGCACTATACCGCCATAATGTCACTACCGAAGCCGTCACATCCAGAAAGACATAGATATATAGACGGGGAAGCGTAATATTATTATGGGTGACAGTTTAACTAAGTATATAAATAATAAAGTAAAAACGTTAATGTAAATATATTATAAAGGATACAAATGTAATAATAATATTTTTGTATAGAAAGACAATTCATTTTTCAATTTTGTACAAACCAACCCTGTTGTAATCATAAAATGTTTTCTAAAAACGGTTGTATACTTCGAACTATCCCTTTAAACATTTTTCTGAGAAATAACCTCACAATTCTTCCTAAGCATTTCTTAGAAAAGAAAGGCTCTCAACAACATGCAGGAGAAGAATTGTGTATTTTAGAAACTAAGTTATCAATACAAGGACTTGGAGTGAGATGTTGATCTCTAACAAGAGGAACAAACCGAGTCCGAAAAATGTTACATGTCGCATTTAATAAGAATGATTTTTAGCTGTTGCGCTGTAGAAGCTTCTTCTTTCAAAGTAATGTAATTCACAAAAATATTGTTCCGTAATCTTAGAATATTAGTACCATGAGAATGCTTATTATGGATGCACTCTGTATTTTGCAAAAGGTGTGTTCGGTTTGTCTACCTGGTTATATTGTTCTATATACTCGAATATACTGGTTTCGGATAATTTTGATCGTGTCTACGAAATACTATCCAGTGCAGCATTTTCTGCACTGAGAAACTGTTGACCGTATCCGTTTTGCAGCCCCCTACCCTAGCAACAACAATAATATTTAGTTTTACCAAAGATATATGAGGGCGGACCCACCGCTTACCCAGGACCGATGCAATAGGCTTTTTTAATGCTACTGGGCAGCTGTTCGATAGCGCCCCGCATATTGAGGCGCAGGTTGTCCTCACTTTATTAGTAAGTAAATAAATAATATTTACAATACATAACATATTTTAAAGCAGTGTCTTTCGTTTCATTTGTCCACCAATAAATCCTTCGCCAACCATGAGAAATGCATTATTCAAAACCGCAATACTCCGGTTGGCGAGATTAAGATTTAATAAATTTTTTTTAATTAGGGGCCAGTTTCTCATATTAGTTTTTTAAAACATACATATCAAAATTAGTCAGTTTTACAACCTGCCCTGCTATACAGCACCAACGAAATAAAAAATATTCAAATACTAATTAAATGTATTAATAATTATAAAGATATACACATAAAATCAATTTTATCGAAAAATATTGTTGTTGCGCTACCGGGATTCGAGCCTGGATCATCCAAAGAAGGTGCATTACCATACGTTGTATATGTGTCCAAAATTTAATAAAAAATTAATTGTTAATTCTGGTAAAGGTATTTGAGATTCCGTAAAAACAATGTAGATGCTTTTCAAATAATGGAACGACAGATGTATTCATTTGAAAAAGTGTAACATCAAAAATTTGTCGTCAAAATTACTAGCGCTATAGCATAGTTGGTAATGCACCTTCCCCGGATTTGAAAAAGAGATCCAGTTACGAATTCCGGTAGCGCAAGCGTTGTATATCTTTATAATTAATACATTTAATTAGTATTTAAAACATCACAGACCGTCTGTTCTGAATAATTACAACTTCAAAATAAGAATGTGTTCTTAATAAAAAAAAATATTCCGATGGGCTAGAGGAGTGACATGACTGGATAGAGTTTGTTCCGAGTGAATGGAGAAGCCAGGCTGATGACCATATCAAAACTAGTTTAAGAATAAATACTCCCAGAAGACCACAAGCTACCCGGTGGTCAGATATCGGAAGGAACAGAATAACAAAATATCAAAATTTGACCCTTTTTGAATATTCGAGGTGTATCGCACAGAATTACTCGCCGAGGAGGCGTCATATATTTGATACGATAAGACACGTGTCAATAATTTATAGGTGTAATCATCGGCGTGGCGCCAAAAGAGCCGTGGGAAAAACAAAGACGGCGGTAGCCTGTCGCCATGTAGGTACTTCCAAATATGACTATATGTATTGTTATGAATCTGAATAAAAACAGAGTATTCTGCAGGCGGGAAGCCTTTCTCGATTTTGCTGCCGTGGTGTGCCTATATTGAACATCTTTTGTGTTTCATATCATCATCGCCGGTTGAGAGAAGCCGAGATCAGCTAACCACCCATGTCTGCATTCTGTTTCGTGTACGGAACACGAGGTATTTTAAACTACGGACGAGAGAGGCATTCGAATTTTGAATGACATAAACGGTGTCTTTCTGTGGCGTCTAAGTGCAATGTAAATGCGGTGGTACAAGCACGTACATATCACAAAACACATAAACAATGTATGCACAACTGTTTCAATATACCAGCTTATTGTTCTCCGATCGCATGAGCTTGTTATGGACTGGGACCGCCGACACCATCATGACGTATTTATTTTCTTGTTTATTCAGTTTTCTGAGATGGCGGCCTTTGAAATTACGGACACGTTATCTCCTGATTCGTTAAGTATAAGTGTACAACATATTTCACTTGAATAGGTACGTATTTCACGTGATCTTGTGTGGCTCGAGTCTAATATTATACCGAGCATCTTTTATACTTGGTGAAAAATATTATGTAATTTTTTTTATTTCACTCATTTTTTAATTATCTTTCAGTATGATTATAATCAATTATTTTAAATATATAATTTGTTTAATAAACCACTATTTATTGATTAATCAACATGTTTCTTTTTAAATTTGTTTTCATATTAGTTCTTACTTATTCACCACTTTATAGTTTTTTTTTTTATCTGATTATAATTTCAGTGTACACTGTTTCCTGAAGAAGATACCATAGGTATCGAAACATGTTGATTAATCCATAAATAGTGATTTAAACAAAGTGCTTTTGTCTAATTATTTATATAAAATGAGATCACAAAGTAGTTTTGCTAATATTGAAGAGATTATTTTAAAGTTTTTCTTGCCCGGGAAAATCATCTAAAATATTTTTATTAAGATGGTAGGCATTGAAAATTGAGATTTATGTCGGATGTAATGCAAGTCGGACGAGCGATGTTACAACGAAAAATGACGTTACCAATAAAATCAGAATGGTACAACGGACCGCGTGGAAAAATACCATTGGCCCACGTAGCACATACTTTGGAATGACATGTCGGGGACCTTTTATTATTGTGCTGTGTCTGCTTATTTGTCATAAATTACATTTTTTCCTGTTGAATGGTTGTGTCGAATGGTGCCATTGCTCTAGGCTGTGGGCCTCTTAAATATGAATGTGTATGCTATAACGAATAAGGCGTAAGTAACAGTTATGTTCATTTTAGAATATCCGACTTAAGTAGCCTCATAGAAAATTTACTAAACAATTTCAGTAGTCTCATCATAATTAGCTTTTATCATAATTGCAATGTTGTACAAGAGTTTTCACTATTTTTTTTAGAGCCTTTCGATTCTCTTGGTAAATCCGTTACACGCTATCGGTTACATTTTCGAGGTTATGGTGTTGTTTTCCCGCCATTGTTAGACGAATCAGATGCTTGGTGAAATAGAACATTGTGGAATGAGCATTTCGTATAACGCTGTATTTTCTCCGTGTGACGAAAATTTGTCGTATTTGATCCAATACCTGATCAGGTTAGATTATTTAGAAACTGCGGACGTTTCATTTTGAGCTCTTGATGTGTTCAGACAGCCACCAGCAACCGCATGGTTGCAAGCAGCAACCGATCTATACGCAGGCCCTGACAGTTAAAGTGACTACATAACCCAGGGACGCAAATTGTTTTTTTTTGGCGACTCCAATATGCATCAGCCCAGGGCCCCTTCGAAGGTAGGTATATCCGGGCTGTATCCACACAAAAGGCTGCAAAAATGATAATCTATACCGCAACTTTAATTGTTAAATACTTTCTTCTGCTACTTTGTGATTTTGCGAAAACTCTTTTATGTTATCTGCGATAGAAAACTAGGTGTCTTGTTACTATTGAACTACAATTCAGAAACAATCATTCACAGATACTCAAACATACCCTCACTCAAACGACACATCCACGATTTATCTTCTAAATTAATTTCCGTCCCAAACCCTTCCATAACTTCCTCGGCCTATATGATCCCTCATCTGATCCCCATTGAACAAAATTGATCAAAATATTAAAAAAAAAAAAAAAAACAATTTCACCATATTCCCCGAATTGGGTACCCCAAAAAATGTTACGCCATTGTTGTTACCTCATATGTTGGAGACAGGAGGGCTCAGCCCTTATCCCTCCCCCCTTTAACAATCGAATCGGAGAGCGAGACAATTGTTAAAAGCGATAACTTCCTTTTGTAAGTCGTAGACTTTCGGTAGACGAATTAATTGAATAATAATACCGAGAGTGCGGCGCACTGCGATTAAGCTCACGCGAAAGCTTTTGTTACGCTTTCATAACAATTTATTGGACATGTGTTTCAGCTTCGCGTACGCCAGAGCTGTGTTTTGGTTTGTCTTCCCGGCTCTGATTTCCTGCCGCCGCGTGTATTTGCGTTTTCCGTCTCGCTGCTGCTGCTGCCGCTGCTGCTGCTGCCTTGGGGCCCGACGGCAGGCTTGTTTGTTTTTCTTTCACAAATATATATACTAACGGAGAGACGCCACCGAGGCCCAGACTCGCGGCCGCGACTTCGGGTGTAATTAAACAGGCCCAGTTTCAGAATGGATATTAACATTGAATGGAACATTAGTAAGGTCAGTTAGACGCGTGGAAATACAACCCCTCGTGCAGCGTTGTTGCAAATTGTTGACGTTTTTACAAATGTTGACAGATAGACAGAGTGTCGGCCATCTTGGATGACATACAGTGTCGTTGCAGGTAAAATCAATTAGAAATTGTGTGTAATAGTATAATTATTTATTTTATGTGGTTGTTTTATATTATATAAACTATTCGATGCCCATGATGGCATTCATAACGCGAATCTATCCAAAATCGATATACAGCGTTGTTGCAGGGGTTGTCTCATTTTATGAGAACGCGAAGTTCGTTCTTAATTTATATAATTTATTTACTTACATATTGTTAGCGCCGTTTCTATTATGTTTTTTGGCGTTTGACTTGTTGCCTCACTCACGCATCCAACAACACACATTTACCAAAATTTAACCTGCGTATCTCCGTTTATTTCTTTCCTAACCTATCCTTAAGCACAAGGAAGAAATAAGATGTCGCGGTAATTAACAGTCTCCAACTGCAGCAAGCTCAGTGCTCTTCGATCTTTATACGAACTAACTACCGTCGCTTATTAATTAACCGTTAACGCTTATAATAAATCTTACCTGATATCTAATAATCCCTTTCGCGAGTGTTTAGTATACACGCCGCAACGCTTGTATTTATGGTGGAGAGGAATCTATCAATGAACCAGTATCCGGCAGACGAAAAAGTAAATGCCTTAATTTCTTCCTCATATCTTCACCATGTATATAATTGTGGTTGGACTGTCTGTGCCGGCTAGTTTACAAGCAATTGTACAAAGAATTGAGTTAACAAGTTTAGACCGAATTAACAGTTGCCTATTGTACATATATTCAGTGGCTAGTATTTCTGAACGTCGCTATGTGGATCTGCTGTATAAATCTATGGTAATAACAGACTTCTGTTCGTATTACTTTCACAAAAGCGGATTCACACTCATCTCGGCTCAGCGCGAGGCGTCCCAGCGACGCAAAATCAGGGATCATCCGTTCCAATCCGTTTCCAAGCCCTACTATATTTTTACGAAAGGAAGATCCGATCCCCTCCCCCCGGCGGCGCCACCGCGCCCCTCGCCCCGGCAACAAGGTCGCCGGCCCACATTCTATTTTTGCCCCCCTTCGGCTGACTCGGCAGCGCCCGACGGCCGCCTCCAGTCCGCGAGGAGAGCATCGCTTCCCCGACACCCGCAGCCGTATCACACATGAGTAATCGATGACTAGAATCGTCGACTTGATCTTCTTCGAAAACTAGCTGCGACGTGCATTTCGTCGGCCATCATTCAAAAAGGCGTACCTGACTTGTTTTATTGAGTTACGACTGGGTTTACATTGCCCAAACGGGCACATTTGAATTTTATTCCGATGAAGTAATATTACAAAAAACCGCTCTTATTTCATTATTAAGGAGAACACATTCTTATTGTGAAGTCGTCATTAGTCAGAACAGACGGTCTGTGATATTTATCGAAAAATATTGCTTTCAAATAATGGAACGTTAGATGTATTAATTTGAAAAAGTATAACATATAGGTTCGAAAATTTGTCGTCAAAATACTGTCGCTGTAGCATAGTTGGTAATAATGCAACTTCCCCGGATTGGAAAAGAGATCCAGGTTCGAACAACGGTAACGCAACAACAATATTTTTCGATAAATTTTCACTCTTATTTCGATGTGTAATGACAGTAATAAGTAATATGTATGGAATAAATACACCTCACACTGTATTTTAATCAAAAAATATCCGTAGAAATCAGTAAGATTTTTTTTTTTTATAATTTTTCGTCGGTGAAAATTTCTACACAATTTGTTAATATATTGTCTCATGTAAAATCAACGGATTTGAGATACGCCTCTTTGAAAGATTTATGTAGGTACTTCAAACTGAGACATTGAGCTGGAAAGTTTTTAATGTTAATTTTTTGTTTGATTCATCGCCCTTGATGTGAAATTGTTAAAAAAACTATATTATTTGGAATAAGTATACAGTATACTGATTCCTGATTTCAGATACGTTATGTAATATGATATGTATGTTGGGCATCGTAACAAGATAACAGGCAAGATTAGTTAATATAATTGAAAACTCCATGGCAATGGGCAGGTCACATCACTCGGAGGACAGACAATCGTTGGACTAAGCAGTCGTCTAGTGATACCTGAAGGGACTCAAGGGCCGACAGGCCGTCCTAAAATCCGCTGGACCGACGTAATTGTCAAATTGTGCGGAAATACGTGTCAACGATTAACAACGGACAGAGAAGAATGCCGAGACACTCGGGGAGGCCTTCATTCTACAGTGACTAGAAAACTGATAATGATACTATAATATAACTCATTTGTATTTAAATCAACAGTCGTTCTAAAATATATTTATTACAAATGCTACTCAAATACAATAAAATTTACTCTCTTAAACTACTGGGAAATGTTGACGTGTTTGTAAATCTTAAAGAGAAAATTGAGACAACCCCCTGCAACAACACTGTATATCGGTTTTTACAAATGTTGATAAATAGACGGACCGTTGGCCATCATGGATGACATACGACATCGATTAGACATTGTGTGTAATAATATTATTATTTATTACATACGATGCCCAAGAAGATATACAACGTTGTGGCATTCATAACGCAGATCTGCCCAAAACCGATATACAGCGTTGTTGCAGTGGCGGTCAGAATTTTGATACAAAGAGTGAATGTTGACCAAAATGTCGGATGATACCGATACTGCAGACCGAACTGAGGCGCTTTTATTACTTCGATAATCGTCCGCAGTGTGACAAGTGCTAAATATATATATTTGAACGCTCTGGTAGCTGGCGAGGTACTTACCTCACTGTGTTCAGTTTCTCGAGTCGTGTGTCTTACAAACACTATTATTGCTACCTGCATTCAATGTGACAGTGGAGAAGAATTATTCCAATACATAAATATACGTAATTAACAATGGTCGGAATAGGCGGCGGTTGTACACCAGGCCATATGCTTTTCCACCCATTCTGATCGTGGAGCGATCTAGTTGTGTATAGGTAATATCATCAACATAGTAAACTTTTTTTTTTTTTGGTTCTATATTAAATTTTTCCAAATAATTGGACAATTGATAATGGCCTAGACCAGTGATGGCGAATGGCTTTTGGGACGTGTCAAAATTTCATTTTAATTTAAATTTAACTGAAAATAAATATGGAACCATTATATTTGATTTGATGTCAATTAATTAATTAGACACAAAAGAGAAACATATGTAATATGTACGTAGTGATAAATTCAAACGTTGGTGTCGGGCAGTCGTCTGGTGGCGGGACACGTGTTCTTTGATAACTCTGATATTAGTGAACGCTGGCGTGTCGCCCAAAATGCTGTGGCGTGTCATAGGTTTGCCATCATCGTCGAAATTATTTGGAAAAATTAAATGTAGAACAAAAAAATCGTTTTTGATTTATTGTGTTGATTAACAATGGAGTTCTATAAAATGAATACCGTCTGTATTAAACAAATAAAACAATAATAATATACATAATAAAATTATTAAAATCCTAAAAGCCTCTGGAATTTATGATAAAGACATAAAAGACAAATAATAAATCTTTAGTGAAACCGGAAAGCAGCTGTAAGGATAGAACAATGTCTAACAGACCAAGTAGAAATCAAGAGAGGGATGTATTCTCTTTCTCTCTCACCCATCGACCCCTCCTACGAAAATTATTGTAAGTAAAAAATGTAATTTTTAATCATTCTAGTATTTTGCACGCATTTGATACATTTTTAATTGACTAATTTTTGAAATATTATGTTTATTAATACCTACATCATAGAATACAATATATATTTATATATATATATATTTTTAAATCTGCCACGTAACTAAGCTTCAACTACATGCGATATACTAGAATGATTAAAAATGACATTATTTACTTACGATACTTTATGGTCGCCATGTTGTTCAAAGTTATATTCAGAAGAAACGTTCAATGAAGCTATTCAAGGACTTATTATAAATTGAAAGATTCTAAACATCCTGCGTTATGCAGATATTCCAGTATATTGCTGAACCAAGCAGTGAAGACATGCGAGACTTTTGGGTTCGAACTTTATACAACTAAAACAAAACATATGTTCATTAACAAATAGAACGCAGCTGAAAATGAAAGTCTTTATATTGCTAGAAGGAAATTGGAAAAGATACAAAGTATTATTTATATACCTATGTTGCAATATTAATGAAAGATGAGATCCTTTTGTTGCCACATTGGACGAGCTCGTGCAACCTTTATCCGCATGAAAGCGATGTTCTGCAGTCATTAGGATTTTATGGAATGGAAGCATGGACACTTACCGAAGAAATGACAAGACGACATGAAGCATTTAAGATGTGGATCTACAGAAGAATGCCCAAAAGAAGCTGGATGGAATAGTCACAAATTAAGATGTTATGGTTCAGATGAATAAAGAAAAATAATACAGCTGTGTATCTTTCGAAGTGATTTGTCTAAAGTTTGTTTTAAATACCACTGACTGAGAGTGGTGATATCTGGCTATTTGGATCTAATTACAATATTTTTCTGCGAGACGTTAAATTTCGATCGAACCGCTTCGCCCGTCATTAGTTCGGCAAGTTTGATTTGACGATCCATTTGAACCCGGGCGCGTGTACAATACGACACGACAACCGCCGGTGGCACTGATTCATCTCCGGTGGAGCGGCTCCTGGCCGCGGCCCAACTTTGCGGCCGAAACTACACACTCTTCCCGAGTGACATTCTTCAGCTCCCCGAACACTGTCTGCGAACGATCCGTCCTCGGAACGGCGCGAACGGTTTGCTCGCTTCGCCTGTTGGTCTCTTGGCCGCTGTCTCCTGGCGCGGGCCCAGTCTTCCTCGCGCGTCTCCCCATCTCCCATCGTCTCTGTCTCATCGCGCCTCGCACATGTTTTCCATTTATGATTTTCAAAGACATTTTTTGATTATCTTCGGTTATTCATTTATTTATGGCAAATCTTCTGGCAACCCCGTAATCATAAAGCCAATTCCAATTCGTACCGAGCTCATAATTTTTGCTCTTTCTCTATCTGAGCGTCGATTTTTCTGACCTGGTTCGTTTTCCATATTAATGAAACACCACAAACACATTTTAATGTTATATATCCAACGTCAAATGAAATACAGTGGATCCTCGGTTAACGAACGACTCTCTTTATGAACAAAAATCCTTCAGTTTGCGAACAAAATTTCGGTTTACAAACAGGCAGGCAGTCTCAACACACTACGGAAGTACTGGAACAGCTTCTTATTGAGCAGCAAAAGACGGTGACAGAGGAAATATTATTTTCAGAGACTGATGAACGAATGGAGGATGTTCCTAGGTTTGGTAGAAAAATCTGCTTAATGATAATATCATGTCTCATTTCCGCAACATTATAAAAAGCAAGAAGAAACAAATATCGTTTGATAGGTTTTTCGACAGAAACCTGATGAACTTCAAGCACCCGATGTTTTCATGGAAGGAGAGCCCTCTTCCAAACAATAACACTTTACTACATATTTTGTAAGATAAGTGTGTTTTTACGTTTATTCTTTTCGTTTTATTACTTCCAATTCATTTGAAGTCAAAACCATGATTTTTTAATGGTTTTATAAGATTTCAAAAAGTATAACTGATATATGGCCATTTTCTTGACAAAACAGATTAATACATTTTACATTAATTCTTACGGAAATAATTGTTTCGGTTTAACTCGGTTTTCGAACAGTTTTACGGAACGAATTAAGTCCGTAAACTGAGGTGAGGTTCCACTGTAATTATAATTATTATTACCTAGGTGCCTACATACAATTTAAATCACTTCACAGCAGCATTGCGATGTTACATTTTTACAAAAATGCTTTTTACTCTTTAAAAATGTACCTTTAGAACCGAAAGGTCAAATGACACTCGCTTCTCTTCAATGAAATATATGAATTGCCCATTCAATTTTCGTTTCTGATGAACATATTGACATTAGGGTTTTATTTATAAGAGATATAAATCATGTCCACTATATCACTCAACAGGGATGGATTATTACCTAATCATTTGAGAGGAGAACAATCCTAAAGTAAAGTTTGCATATTTATTCATCGGTGCTGCTGGGTGCTGGACAAATCACCGAGCGCTGGAGCCAGGAGATTACCGGATATCTTATCGTGCTACACGTGCAGCCGACTTTTTATTGCAAAAAAATATCTCGATTTTTTGCCAACAAGTGAAACGGACGGCGCCATTTTGCGATTAGATAAGGTAAGATAACTTTAAAGTATGTACTATTCATGACCGGCTCGCATACACTACTCCTTGACATTTAATATCGTACACCGTCGTGGGACACGATTGCGAGAAACTTCCCATGGAAAAGACGACGGCCAAAATGTCATCCAGACTTGGAGTGATAATTCTAATGGCCCCGAGTTTTCTTTGTTTTGTGTCGGGCCTCTTATCAACTGCCGTGATAAGATACGCCTTATCATTTTCTTGGAGCTGGACCTGGTGTACTTTGCGAGATTATTATTTGAGCTCGCTTCGTCTCAGGTGTTGGAATAATACATTTAAATCGGGGGTTCCCAACCGGTGGGAAATTCCCCTCAGCGAAGGAATTTTAGAGTTCCAAGGGGGGAAACGCTGCCGTATACAGTCACGATTAGAGTGAGCACGATATATCACTTCAATGCGTGGCTTTAATATGATTACATTTATATTTTGAAAAAAAAATTTTTTCCTGTCATTGACTGGCTTTCACTTATAACAAGTGGTGTAGTGCTAAATAAAAAATATTGGTATTTGATTTTAACTCCTCCATCCCTATTTCTTATTTTTCCACATATTGCCACGGAAATTTGAAATTAAATTAAAAATTAAGAAATAAATGATTTTTAGGAGAACACATTCTTATTGTGAAGTTGTAATTATTCGGAAAATAGGTCTGTGATATTTTAAATATTGATATTCTGTAAAAATAAGGTAGATGGCTCTTTCAAATAATGGAACGATTAAATGTATTAATATCAGAAAGGTAACATATAGGTTGTCGCTGTAGCATAGTTGGATAATACACCTTCCCCGGTTAGGAAAGAGATCCCGGTGGCGCAACAACAATATTTTTCGATAAAATTGATTTTATATGTATATCTTTCTAATTAATATATTTAATTTATATTTTAAGAAATGATTTTATCCAGCAATATATTAGGTTTTGTAAACGCTAAAACCATACATATGTCAATACAAGCTATCCAGCTATAACGCGTAACTTTATGGATTACTGTTTATTTATATTGACTTCTCGTATTTCATCTATCTCCAACTGCATCTCGTCAATGGTTGAAAGAATAGGACACCGATAATCCAACTCTTAAGCGGACCGTACACGATCTTTCAGAATGACGAGAAACCTATTACAATATAATATATTTAAAGTAAACTGAAATTACAATACGGACCGTCCACGCTTTCGTTAATCACACAAATTTCACATCTAGTTGTGTGGCGGCCATGCA
This sequence comes from Eubasilissa splendida, assembly GCA_031772225.1. NCBI lineage: Eukaryota > Metazoa > Arthropoda > Insecta > Trichoptera > Phryganeidae > Eubasilissa > Eubasilissa splendida. The sequence continues at coordinate 29,117,436 of CM062848.1, forward strand.
GACAATTTTTAAAAATCTTAGTCAGGCTGACCTCACAGTTAGCGATCTGTCTGGAATCAGTCTCGGGTCTCAATCTTGGTGATTCACTTTGCCACAATATGTAAGAAGCTGAAACAATGTTCTCGCGTGTTGTTTGATGGTGTCACCCAATTGAAATGAGAGACGATCGCCGACACGCAACGAGACCATTAGTAGTGAATCTTCACGCGGTTGTCGTGAAGATGAGCTCTTATAATTGGTGACAACGAGGCGTTCGATCCGCGGATAAACAATGACGGATTCGATTAAAATGTAATCGTTTTTTTATTTAACAACTGCAGTTTTATTTTTTGATGCCTGCTGGTGTCGGAGCGGCCGCTCCTTCGGTAGTCTAGAATAAAATTAATCTTGCATATCGAATTTTGTCCGTTTCAACGGTACATGTTGGTTGCGTCATCAATTATCACAAGTTCTGCATTTGCTAAGAATAATATCAAACGTGTAAAGTTAGAAGTATATTTTTATACACAGAAACGTCACGCGTAAGGAAATCTGATACATTGCATTGGATTGAACTGTCAGTTTCTTATAAATTACGAATTATGTGTATTCGTTTAATTCTGAAGGACATTTTTCGAATAGAAAACAAACAAGCCCATTACTGCAGTTAGAAATTTAATAATTGTAAAACTGTAATGCTGCTGTACTATAGGTATAGGTAATTATTAAAATTATGTCCTGTATACGTAGTTATCTAAATTATAATGTTGGTGTTTCGAGTCCGTGAGATTTAAAAAATATATATTAAAATTCTTTAAATAAATATTACTTACCATCACGCCTTTTCCCCGCGGGGATAGGAATAGAAGATAGAGCGTCACACTCCTCTGTCCTGACACACAATTCTCAACTCATCCACATTCATATATCTCATAACAGTTCTGTTATCCTCCATTATCTGGTTTACCTGGTCGTGCCAAGTCTTCCGCGGACGTCCTCTATTTCTGGTGTCATCAACACTTGCGTCATATATCTTTCTTACCATTCATCCGTTCCTTATGACCAAACCACCTAAGTGATCCTTTCTTAATCTTACTCACTATACTAACATCAGTTTTACATTATTTCCTTATTTCTTCCTTTTTTACTCTGTCGTAAACAGATTTACCACATATACGCCTAAGTGATTTCATTTCCACTGCATTCACTCTACTTTCGTTCCTCTTCTGCCAGCTCCAGGCCTCACTTCCATACAATATGTAAATAAATGTTAACAAGAGATATTTTAGTACAACATTATAAAATGCCTTTCCGCAATCGATAATCATACATTATTTTCGACAGTCATTTAGACCGTGTCCGGTTTATTGAGAGTATTCATGAAATGAGACTGAGACACGATGAGATAAAACTCAGCGCCGTGTACACGTGTTGAAATTTTGATCTGTAAATACTCGTAGGACTGACCGAAACACGTGTGTAGAAACGTCGTCTAGAACCATAATACTATACACAATTATTAATGGATTGTCATTTTTGTCGTTGGCGTGCAACAAGCGTGAAGTGAGACGTGAAATAATCTCCGATACCTGGTGCTCACATGGTGGACTGCGAGTAGAGATTCCAACTATTCGATTATCGAATAGTAAAACTAAAAATATTCGAGTAGTTTCTGAAGTATGAAATTAATTTTGAATAACGTCCATCAAAATTTATAAGAAAATGAGCTAATTTACCATACGTTGTTTATTTATTGTAGTTTTAAAAATATATATTTTAAAAATAAAAACAAAATTAATTAAATTTGTTCTTAATTTTGTTTTTATCATCGCTGCAGTTGAAAATACCCGCCCAGCAGCGGTTGACGTTGGCTTCATTGTTAAGTGTTTTAAATAGTCGGTCTAGCGTTACCCTTATTTTGAAATTGTCCAAATATCTAAAATCTTTTTTTAGATCATTTGAACAAACATTTGTAGTTTCTACGAGGGATAAAATGATGCTTCTTAACCTTTCCCATACCGTGATATAAAATACCCGAACGCAGCCATGCTGTCAACTTGTGTTACCGTAAACAGTTAGAAAAAATGTTTTTATTAGATTGAATGGCTTTAATGGCACGAATTTACTCTAAATATTGAGCATTCAATTTTGAAAAAAATATTAATAACATAATTTAGAGCATTCATTAAGTCCTGTATAATGTGTTCTTCCTTCGTAAATCTCTTCGTTTAATTATTAATAAAGAGACAATTATATTTAAATGTTTGTTGTTCTTTTCACTGTGAAAATACTGTGTGATCTCTATTGTATTACAAACGGCATTTTTACCAACGCGTTAATTTTATAACGGATTCAATGGAAAAAAAAATTGTTTTTTGTACGATTCCCTTTTCATAATTGGTTTTTCACTAGCCATTCCCAAGCGCTGATATTTTCTTTAGGATTATCTAAAATATGAATTTTATGTTGCTTGTATTTTACCGAAATATTATAGGTTTAATTATAATGGTAAACCCGTGTTACTGCATGGTTTGGGAAGGGTTAATTCATTCTGCAATTCGGACGTCGATGAACTCTCCGAACAGGTAGCAGGTATCTCTTCCACGTCCGAATCAGCATCGTATATGAATAGTAGAACAGTAGAAAACGAAATCGAATATTCGGGTTGGAATCTCTAACTACGAGCCGAGAGTTGTGTCCAAATAGTCCTTCCTTGTTAATACATAAAATAATCACTGCAATACCGCTTTGAATATCTCAAACATGTAACTTTAGATTAGGTGCACACTTTGGTATTGTTACATTTAACATTCAGAATTAGACCTTGACATTATAGTACAGACAATTAATACTCCGTGTATATCATTATTTTGCGAATACATCCATTTTGCACTAAATCTGGGTATGCTTATTATTTTTTCTTCTCACGACCTAAATATTGCTCTCCTCGACGCGCTGACCTTTGTCTAGTGCGAGACTCTGTTACATTACAGTTTTCGGGATGTGGATAACAAATTGGTCTTTCGAGTGGGAGGTCCATCGACGTCTGGCCGGCTGCAGTCCCGGCGCAGGTGAGCGATACCGTTGCTCCCCGGCCGGAAGCGGGGCGACCTTGCGCGCCGCCCACCGGAAGTGCGGCCGGGGTCGTCTGCCCTCCCACCGGATCCCGGCTGACGGCAGATTCCACTCGGTCCCGGCGACTGTCTCGCTCTCGACCGGCCTTGGTAGCAAATTTCAAAAGTATAATCGTGCGTCTCGGTCCAGATTGAAGTTGCAAACATTTCTGGTACCGAGCTTTTATTGCTCTTCCTGTTTAGTCATATTTTCTTTCGGTTTATATATATATATTTTTTTCTGATTTTAGATTTGATAAAGTAAGGGGTACGTGAGCTTATACGGATAATTAAATTTAACTATTTTCATATGTCTCCGTTTATTATAATGTTATGTATAATACTATGCGGAAACGAATTGATTGAAATGTTTTTTTTTTAATGTTTAAAGCAAGTCGTGACGTCGTGTCTATAATAATAGTATGTAATTATTTCCTTGCCATGCTAACTTGGACATTTCCGCGGACGGAGCCGGGCCGTGTCCGGTGTCCGCCCGTCCGCCCTGTCCGTGAATGGCCTGATCCAAAAAAGACACCTCGATCGCAATTGTAACATAAGCTGCTTATTGATTTGTCAATTATTAAAAGGTTCAATCCTGAATATAACTGACTTATAACTAATTAATTTGTTTCGTTTTTATTTTAATGTGGTAAAATTTTACTTACTCTTAACTTAACTTAATTAACTTAAGTACTTTTTAATTTTATTAATGTATTCACTTATTCATGAAGATCAGCTTCATTAATTAATATCAAAGATGTTTTCCCGAAGAACCTAACGTGAATTTGTCAATACGTGTATGTGTACATACAGAGAGGTGCGGAAGGCGCAGTGTGTTAGTGGCAGAGCGTGCGCTGGCCGAGTTAGACGTGTCTTATTCTCTCTACGTGTCTTCATAATACAACCGACTGAATTTAACCACAAGTGCCATTCTAAATTATTTTCCTAATAATTATTGTTTTTTTTTAAAAATAGATTCTGTTAAGTAAACAATATAACGTGTGTTTTTGATTAGTTAATGACATCCTGAAGAATACAATTATATTTTTGGAAACCGGTAGATGTATTAATTCATTAAGTGGTTAATAAAACAAAGTTAGCAATCTAAAATAATGGATTTTAACCACAAAGCTGATTTTGCTAATCTTAAAAATATTTAAATTGATATGCTTTTTATCAAATGCTTCATAAAAATATGTTTTCAAGAGCATTTATCAATAACAAAGAAGATGGCCTTCCAATAATGGCACGACATATGTATCAATTTGAATGTGCAACATGTAAGTGTTGGTATTGTAATGTGTTGGTGTAACATAATCGGTTAATGCATTTCCCCGGATGGGAAGAGATCCAGGCTCGAATCCCGGTAGCAACAATAATATTTTTTCTTTTGAACTAGTGATGGTTAAACCGTCATTGTGATTGTGTTCGTTTGAGGGGATAATTAGTAACTGATTATGTATAATTCTTGGAGCAACGACTGGTATACTACAAAGTAAACCTCCAACAGTTTTAGTCAGCAATTATCGCTGTACTATTGTTATTTGAAACCCCTCATTGAGGTGTTTACGAGTCGTCGGGCAACGGCTGATTGCAATACGTAGGCACAAATTTGAACACTGAATTTTTTGTCGGGTTTGACCTCCACGAGCGTGGAGGTCACCGGGCAGCGAGTAACCGACTACTTTTATATGTAGATTATATAAAAAACACGACACAAAGAATTGCCGAGATAAAAAATATCCAACCTTTTATTGCTCTAAAAACGTATTACATTATTAACGTGAGTTTTTTTTTCTTCTAATTCCTCGCTCCCGAGTAAACCGATCGGTCGGTTGCCTTTTGTCAGCGTACGTTGCATTCGACCTTATGGCGTGAATCCAAAATTATGAATGAAATTTGGGGATGAGCTTATTGGGCATGTGCCGTGCGCATGCGTATTGGGGTCACCGAGTATGAATGAACTGTAGCGCCCATTCATGAATCGGGACTTCTCCTTTTGTAGTCGGTAACTGTTGATATCGTAAAGCTAACGTCGCGTTTGAAGATTTTGGGGTGATGCACGTAAAAGGTATACTTTCAGCACGTAATATTAGCGATCAGCATTTATTTTAATCTCGTATAACCTAACGTGGATGTGTTTGCCATATTTCATTACGAATTTTTTTTATTTAAAAATTCAGCTAGTTACTGCAGATTGTCGTGAGCCGCGATGTATTATATACATGTTTCGTCATGCTGTTCGAAAACTAAAAAAGCTTTTTGAGATTTCTCAGAAGAATTCGAAGGTTTGTATACAAAAAGAAAATAGCTCTTTCATTTCATAGAATTGTCGGATCGAATCTAGTTGCTAAATTTATATTTGTTTTGCATTCTTTAAAATGTACCAATTAATCGGTTTCATTTTACATTTTCTGTTATATATGTTTCGGTACTCATTCGGGAGGGGCAACATACTGCACCGCTTCTGTCCGCTAATTCAAATGCTTTAATATTCGCAAATTGAACTTTTTATAAAAACAATTCAATGAGTGTTGCCGCTTGTACCCTTCGATAGCTAGTCACAATTAGTATTGTTGAATATATTAATTCGAACCGTGCAAATGAAAATACACCCAACCTTTGTGAAACCGGGCTGTTAGACGTCGATGGTCGCTCTCCTTGCAGTCTTTAATCTTAAAACTCTGAAACTTTATATGACTAATAATCGAATAATAATACACAAAATGTTTTTATACCACCGCCGTAAAATATATCGGTTCGATTCCGTAACTGTCTCTCACCAGTAGCAGTTTGCCTTTTTTTTTTTTGCCGTTACGCACATATTCTAAATGTATACCGGGCCTACCTATCGAAGTATAAAAACGCGTAAACAATGAGTAATTTTAAAACTAATAACTAATTAATTAGTTCATTTGACATCCTGAAGGAGGAAATGGTATTTTCCGAAACCGGTTGTTATTTTAAAATTATTCACTAAGTGGTTATAAAAATCAAATAGTCTATAAAAAAATGACCTTTATTTTAGTTTCATTTTCTTTTTCAGCAGTCTCATGGGACTCGTTAATCTGGGTTATTAGAATTACTAAAAACTAAATAATAAAATGCAATAATTTGCAGGCAATGATTTCTCCACCAATAAATATAATACAAAATGAAAGCAGTAATTATTTAAACCATAATTGTGAGGTTTGTGTTCGATTGCGACGCGACGATCGGTAACAAATCCACCTCGTCCCGTTCTGATCTCGAGAGGTGGGCTGGGATCATATGAAATGCACTTATTAATATTAATTTAGTCGTAATTATTCAATATTAATTCGCCGGAAGGGGGGACCCACCCTTTCCCGGAACCGTTGTAGAAGTTTCAACCGCCTTTATCGGTTCCGCACACAGTACTACAGAAACGCGAAATGTACAATAAATAAACACAAAAGAAAGGAAATAAAAAACAAAAGCCAATAATACAAGAGATTGGAAAAACGAACGGAGCTTTAAATTGAAACCTTCCTGCGCCCTTTTAAGTGCTATCTTTATTTATTTTTAAAATTACAGGTATATAACAACATTGCAAACAAACAGATAATGTATTAAAGTTATATACGGAAGTAAAGAGACCAGTGGGTACAAGACAGCCATTAAAGGGCTAACTATCAAGTACACTCTCCCATGAAGGGACTTGGACGTAACCCAATAACGGTTTAGCACATCGCAATTATTGTATACAGTGGAACTTCGATTTTACATGCCTGGAATTCGTGTTACTTCTGCAGTCCCGTGTCATTTTAGTACATTAAAAACTCTATTTTACGTTTGTCTTTCGCGCGATTTACGTCGAAAATTTATCGAAATTCGTTCGGCCAGTTCGCTGTTCGCCATACAGCCAAGAGTGTGCTTGTCGTATATACGCATTTATCATTCTCATATCTACGTAATTTGTACGACTTGTCGTTTTATTGTTTTTTTTACAAGCTGGAATCAGCGAGACAGAATAGACAACGTTGATGGCTGGGAAAAGATTTACGAATAACCCTTAAAGACTTATTTAGGTGTTGACACCAACGTAATAGAAAAACATTGGACGTAGTGGAAATTGATGAAATAGTGGACAGTCGTATAAACGAAAACTAGACAGAAAAGAACCTTCTTACGAAGAAGTGTCTGCTATCCCATAAACCCAGTTTCTACAGAGGATTTTTTTTTAATACCTCTAATTTACATTTTTTTTGTTTGTCCCTTCTAAAACTTAAAATCGGGGTTGTACTGTATATATATTTTTAATTATTAAATTATCAAATGTCACTGGGTTGCTTACGCCCAGCTATACATACGTCCTGATGAGTATGAGACTTCATAGTCCATAATTCACATGCCATAGCGATTAATATATTCTTTTTCATTAATTTTGCAAAAAAACCTTGACTTTGTATTTAAAAATTATTTCGCCGAAGGTTGAGTGTTCGGTACATACAGGGTGGCCCGAAAAAAGTGAGAACATTTCGTAAAATGTGATATAATTACATCGAAATTAGTTTAACTATATCAATCAATAATAGCTTAAATAGTTTACTAATTTACTTACTTACCTATTTATTTATATTATGTTTTATTTCGACAATTTCCAGTCGCCATCTTTGATTATTATTTTTCCCATTGTTTATATTTGATTTTTTCAAATTGTTGCCTAGAATGACAAAAATCACTGCAGAAGATCGTATTTTGATCAAAAATTTGCGAATTGAAAATCTTTAGGGTGCTAGGAAAACGATCAAAGAGTTTTAAAACAAACCCTGGAGTATAGCTAGACATTACAGCGTAACTGGACACACAGCCAAAAATACAGTCAACTTTCTTCGTCGTGAGAATGAACCAGGCATGTGGCCACCATACAGCCAAGATTTAAACCCAGTAGATTATGCAATATGGGGTGTTTTGGTGATTTATGATTAGCTAAATATTGTGCAAAAAAATTACATTAAGAATTATAATTATATTATGTTTTGAAATAACTCGTGTGTTAGTAGATGTTCTCCCTTTTTTTGGGCCACCCTGTATACGATATGTGTTTCTTCCTTCCACCGCGCTCTATGACTCCCGAATGTGACGAAGAGCAAACTTAATAATGCTGTAATTATTTTGAGAGCGGACATAACGTCCCACGCGAAGCGTGTCTTTCATTTTCATCACACACAAGCGGCGCTGCACCTGTGAAGATGTAAATAGACACACAGAATCCCTCCATCCGTTAATTGTACATTACTTTCGTTCATTATTTTTTTCCTCCACATAATATTCTTGATTTGTATTTAAAATCTGCCACAGGGTTTAATTTTACTATTGTTTAAAAATAATTTATAACTATTTAACCTTTAATTGCAGATAAAACAAATTCGCATTAATTATAAGAGGAGTACGTTATTGTGCTTTAATGCCTTTACCTATTTAGAACATTCTATTTTTTCAGGATGTTGATCTGTCAGGAACTTGGCTTGTCGGGAAGTTAACCGTTTGGAAATTGTCCGGCACCAGGTTGATGTTGTTCATATCATTCACCTTATTAAAATATGTGAATAATGCTTAATTACCTGCTGATTACCAGGGGCGTGCAGTGCATACAAGCAAATAAAAATATATAAATTAAATAATTTATAATATGAATCGTGAACGTATATTTACGGATTTATTACAATTAGCGCCATTTGTGTACCAGTAAAAACTTGAATGGCTTAGTTCTAAAAACTACCACAATAACCCACCGCTGCAGCCGTAGCGCTAGTGATTACAATCGACGCATTGTAACTATTCACATTACTATCGTCTATTTTTAAGCTGGTGTACTACTCAAGTCATACAATTGGCTATCTACTGAATTGAAAATTCCTTTCCGTTGATCCGTTTTGTATGGATTTGTTACTTATACTGATTTTTAACAGAATAACAACTGCGTGCAAATCATTAAAGTGTCTACTTCCTCTTTTACTAATTTGCGAATTTTATTATCTTTCTGTTTTTAACGTGTTGATTTCACGATCGTTCTTTGGATTTGGCGCATGGATTTGTTTTTGATTTGGGAAAAACAAAAAGCAATCGGCAGAACTATTTCCTGCGTTAACTTTTGATAAACATAATTATTTCCTTTAGTTATTACAAACATTAAAAAAAATCATGTTCAGTCAAAGAAAGTGTTCTTAAAAACGTCCATATATTTTTTATATTGGTAAGAAGGTATTATTAGGTAGGTTAAAACTTTAAAAACACCATTAATAGTACTCAAAAATTACAAAAAATACACGATAGGGTCGTATAAATGGCGGATTCGCTTTGTCTAAAGACGTTGGTTAAACGAATGTTCATAATCCTATGTACAACATATATTATATTACGTATATTCCTTATTTATTGTCTAGTTTTGACGATGTGGTTATCTGGGCTCCTCACTACACGATCAGATCATATCATTTCATTCTGGATTCTCCCATCTTGTCTGTGGTGGGTGCTACCTTAAAACTACCCCCAACTCGTTCGTTCATTCATTGCGTACTCTATCCAGTCTTGTTACTTTTCCATTTTTTGTGCTTGTGTGCCTTCTTTACTGTCCAGTATCATTGTTATGCTTAACAACCCGTGGGGCCGTTTTGTATACTCAACCTTTAGATATGATCGGCATTTTTGGTTCGCAAAGAACACCAGTAAGTGAGTGTCGTTTGTACTTTGTGTAATAACATCAGTTTCAATTTCAACCTTGGAAGTTATCACGGAATCCAGGTATTTAAATTTATCAACTCTCGATAATACATAAACGTTTTCAGTGCGCACTGCTTGATTTCGATCTGTTGCCAGGTCGAATTCGCACAGCGTAATAAGTATTTTTTTCATTTTGTAAATTAAGGTGAAACACTGTTTTATTCCACTATATTTTATTATATTAAACATTAGAACATTTTCGGGAACATCTTCCCATTATCAATAATACAATTCAACTAAAATTAAAAGCATTTTCAGAGAGTAATTAAGGGATGAGGAGGAGGAGGGGGGGGGGGGGTGTTAAAATGGATAAGAGAAGAAATGTAATGGACGGATTCGGATATTTATCATATTGTTTTATTGTTTTAAAATGTTTTTAACTTTAGTTGAATTGTATTATTGATAATGGGTAAATATTCCCGAAAACGTTCTAACGTTTAATATAATAAAATATAGTGGATAAAACAATATTTTAAAAATATCGATCAATGCAGAATCGAATAAAATTTCACAATGACTAATTGAATAAAAACAAGCTGACTTCGTCGCTCGGCATCCAATACCAACTGCTACTGATAGATGCACAAGTTCTAATGGCCCATTGATGTTCCGTCTGACAGCTAGGTGAATTCGAATCTCACCAACAGTAATTAAAACATAATAAATGTTAAATAATTAGTTGTAGGCATCTTTGGTGTCGAGTCGCGCCGTCATGTACATGTCTGTACGGGTTTGAGTTTTGTTCTCTTGTGTTTATATCCAGATCAAAATATCGGAAATTGATGTCAACTACTTATTTGTTTAGCTACGTAGCAGGTAACGTGCGCGGGAGTGTGCGCCATCTTGTTTTACATTTTTGAATACATTTAGCGATTTCGAGCGATCGATACTGTAATCATTTTCGCTTTGCGTTTGCTACACTAATTCCAAATCCCCGAAGCGATTTCTCAATTTCCAATTGGGTGTGTAAATGTTTTGAAAGTGTGGTGTATTAGTACCGTACATCTTTTATTATACTTTCGGTCGTTACGTTTCGATTAGAATACGAAGCGCCATTTGCCGGGATTTGACAATAATTGGTGCAGTATTTAAAATTGGAAAGAAGAGAGTTAATGGTCGCGAGTGGAGCAGACTGCGCGCTCTGATTGGCCGCCGGTCATTACTCCATCTCGCGCCCGCGCACCACATTAATCACACATTATGATACTCCTGCCGATTGTACTGCTGCAAGCCATACAACGTGTCGTGTGTTCTAAATGTACCCACTCCCTGCCCCTGCCAGTTTGTTCGATTTGGAAGATTCTGTCATATTGTTACATCATCCATTTCATATCACAATGCTCAAATTACAAAAAGCAACATTTTTCATGTTATCAAGAAATAATCTCAATAAACAAATATATACTTTTAAGTACAGAAATAAAATCAATAATGTCTGTGATTAATTTTATGGTTACCTTAAGGTCCGTGTCCATGGAAGGAGACAATCTCAGAGATTTAATTGAGATGCATATCAATTTCGTGTATACGTGATGAGATTTTGTTCTAGAGATAAACTCTTTTGATTTCAGTGCCGATAAATTCTTTTGAAACTTGCATCAATATAAATATTTGTTGAGAAATTAAATTAATAGGATGGGGAGGAGCATATAAAACTTCAATATCACAATTAGAAATCACTCAAAAAAAAAAAAAAAATTATTCTAAAAAAAAAAAAAGACTATTCAAGTATACAACTCTTCACAGATTTCAAAGTAGGTACCAACAATAATGAACACGTAAAAAAAACAACAGTAAAAAAAAAAAGTACACAGACTAACTGAAACATAAATTCTTGTATATAAATAGAGAAGAGAAGAAATAAATGTTAAAACAAATATATATCCTGCTGATTATTTTTAAAATGTATTGTATTTTTTAATATTAAAATAAAAATTCAATTTTATTTATATGCAAGCCTGTTGACCGCTTCTTACCTCGCTAGGTACATATAAAGTATCTGTTCTGAGATAGGTAGCCATTAGGTTCCATTAGCTATATTTAAGTAGGAAATAAGGTAACAAATTGAATAGATAAAAATAGAAAAATCAAAAAGGAAACAAGTAGAGAATAAGCAATGGTAACAAATTAAAAATTTAGATACAGACTGAAGACATTTAAGAAGTAAGGAACAGAGTATAGAGAATATTAAAGTAAAAGCATATTTAAGAAACAGAGTAAAAAATAATAACAGGTTAAAATAAGTAGATCAAAGTAGAGTAAAAAGAAGACCAGAGTAACAATTTAAGATCAGTTTGTTAAGATTGTTAGAAAGAAACAAAAACTCAAATCATTGTATACGGCGCACGTTCTGACAGTGATGGACAGACTTATATTAAAAATATTTCTTATATTGATGTAGACGATTTTGTGTATTTGGGAAGTATGTTTGCTAGGAACTGAAAGGCTGAGAAAATTATCGAAAGAAGGGTGACTGCAGGAAACAAAGTGAACGGCGCTTTCAATGAAATTATAGCTAATGGGAACTTGTCAACCGAAGCAAGACTAGTGGTACACAATGGAGTACTGGTACCGACATTGATGTATGGAAGTGAAGCCAGCTGGTGTAGCTGGCAAAAGAGGAACGAGAGTAGACTGAATGTGGCAGAGTATAGAATGAAGAAATAAGAAGTAAGGAAGATATATTACGCAAGTGCTGATGACATCAAAAATAGAAGACGTCCGCGGATTGCTTGGCACGACCAAGTAAACCCAACACTGGATGATGGTTCTATTAGACGCCTCAATAATCGGCGAGCTTGTATGAGAGTATATATGAATGCGGATGAGGCGAGAACTGTGTGTCAGGACAGAAGAGTGTGGCGCTCTACCTCTTTGCCTAGCGTGATGGTAAGTTAGTTAGAAAAATATACAATGGTTTATAAGATCAGAGAGAGAGCGCGTCAGTTTTGACACCTCACCATAAAAACAAAGGAATAAAGTCACTATCAATATATGTTTCATGATTTCCCCACTCGTGACAAATTGCGGTCCCTAACAAAACAATGATTTATAAAGATTTCACTGACTAACCGTGACTGTACCCCTGACCGAGCTTGTTCATGCCACCCGTGCCAAATGAAGACAGTTGAGATTTTCTCACTGGAAGCGTGACTTGTCGGGTAACTATTGTACATTACCGTCAACGTCTTGAAATGAACATACAAACAAGACAAAGACACTCCGAATAGATCGCTTTGATAAAATGCAGAAAACTAATTTTATCTACTCGGGCGGTCTCGTCTTAAGAAATGGGGGGTGCGAAACCAAAGCTTGGAGAAGAAACTGGAATGGCCAAGTTTACTAAATCGAAACTGATCAAAATTTGGAAAACCGCTTCATGTCGAGAAACAAAAATTCTAAAACTGTTCAAAGGTAGAAAATTTAGAAATATGTAATAATAAAAATAACAATAAAAACATAATAAATATTCAAATACCGCCCATTAAATCCCCTCTCTTATTCATTTTAACTCCACCCCCACCCCCGCCCCGCCACCGTTAACTCCAAGCACACCATATATTACTGTCTGAAAGTGCTTTTAATTTTAGTTGATCTATAATATTGATAATGGGAAGATGTTCCTGAAAACGTTATATATGAATTTTAACGCATTCACTTTGTATTAAACCACGAAATTTATTATACGTCAACCGGTTTCGCTTATTAAGTTTTTCATCAGGACGTAACTAGTGATGTAGTTTGAGATAAGCGAAACCGGTTGACGTGTAATAAATTTCGTGGCTTCATTACAAAGTGATTGCTTTCTACAAAAAAATAAAATCTAATATAAATAATTTATATCTTTGTTTATAACCGCTTCTATGAGATAAATTTAATATACCAACAGGTTTCAAAAATACCTTTTCCTTCAAAACTAACTAAAACTTTCCAATAATTTGTATAATTAAGTCAATTTCCATATCTTTCACCGACGTAACAAATTAAGTTAGGTACTAGATTTATTTAAAAATATTTTTTTAAAATAAAATTGAATAACATTAGAACAATTTGACATATGGTTTTAGTTAGTTTATTTGACATCCCGATGGAGGAAATAAATTTATCTCGTAAAAGTGGTTAAAAATAATGTTATATTAAGATGAATAAAAGCCACAATGTAAAGTTTGCAATAAATATTGAATATAAATATTAGATCGATTAATGGGTCTCTCAGTATTCTCCATAGCTCTGTATGGAGTTGAAACATGAATGCTGAAAGGGAATGAAAGAAAAGTCTCCCTACAACATACATGACAAAATATGTTTGGGCATGTTTCTAGAAAAGGCGGGAATAGCCCGGAGAAACGAGTAGTCACTGGGATGTACGAGGACGAAGAGTAAGAAGTGGATTTCCATCAAGTTCATTTTACTTCCACGATCCGAGCCGAAGGGTACTAGAAGCAAAAATGAATACCTAATTCGGTCAACGAACTTTCTTGTTTTGTGCACCGCGTATATTTAATAAATTGCCACCAGATCTTGTGATTAACGATTTTAAACCAAAAATGACAAAGTGGTTGCTTGATGTGGGTAGAAAACAAAATGAAACTAATTTGTCATTTGTGCTAACCTAACTACCTACACATTTTTGTCTCCAACTATATTACAGACAAACATATTTTTATTACTTGATTTACATTATACTTACTTACCTTACTTTATAACGATTGTCCATTAACAATTACAACTTTTAAAAACTGTACAGGTAATTGGTTTAGAACGGACCACGTCTAGTAAAGTAATTACCTTTATTTTCATATGTACTATTTATGCTACAAAAATAAATGTTGAACAGACCAAGTTTGAGAAATGATCGGAATCTCCCAGCACGTCGCACTAAAGAAGAACCGAAGAATGAAGCGAACATTTTGTAATATAGATGCAGATCAAAGGACCGCGATGTTCAGACGAACACATCGACCGAGTCAAAGGCTCTTGTACGACTGAATTTGTGTACATTTACACGATCCATAAACCATAAAAATGTTATCAAAGCAAAAGTACAATTCGCAGGACGACCGACTCACGTGACTTCAGGGTGTATATGACACAAAACAATGAATCACTAATTACCTTTACATTGCCTCAGCAGTAAAATATCTGCACCAGGATAGACGCACGAACATCGCATTATAAAATACACATCGAACAATAAATCTCTGTATTTATATCAAGTACCTAATCAATTAATTATATTATGTACTTTCATACCTTACAATACTGTTTAGAATTCCTCATCTTGTCTTTGCCGACTTCGCAAAACTAGAGACACAGGACAGCGCACACGCGTGTACACGAGCGAGAGAGCTAGATGCAGCAGTGCATGTTGAAATGGCTTCTGTGACAATCTTCCGAGGAAACAAATCACAATCCATGACGGAGTTTCTTGCGGTCGAGGCTGTGCGCATTATGCGTGCCTATATTATATAATTCTGTTCGTATCTAATGACTTGCAGAATATGTGCGCTCTCAGTTATATGAGGTTGTAGTTGAGATTCGACCGCGGTCGTATCTTGAAGATTCTAGAACGTTCTAGATCCATTCCAGGTCCACAGCCTAAAGCAAAGTTACCATTCAGAATAACCGTTATAACACGAAAAACATAATACTTAATCTGTACAATAATCAAAACACGTAATAAAGGCGTAAATAAGCAAGTAATTTAACTAAACTGAACATTACGGCCTATGGTATTTTCTCACGTGACTTGCTGTAGTGTAGCGTCCTGATTTTATTGATGATCGATGAACCAATCAAAAATGAAACTAGATCAGCCCAGCTTGGACTTTTATTCGGGTCATAAAAGAAAACCGTCCTTTCAGGCACATTTTTCTTTTTACTTCTATTCACGATTGGAACGACGGTGATGCATTTTTTTAGAATTGAGAATCAGAATGCTTCGCAGATTATCATTTTTATGGTAAAAAAAAAAAGCCAAACTATTGGCCGCACGCTATGTGGTACACCACAAATAATACACTGAGCGGTTATAACATTTCGATGGGTTAGTTGGACACGTATTGTACGTCCATGAAATGGAATTGGGAGAAAACGTAATTTGAAAGTTTAACTATCATAATTCTGTCATTTTGTTAGAAGAAAATTTATTTTGTGAGTAGATGTAAAATAATATTTTAATTTTTATACAGTACTTACTAAATAAATAATGTATTTAATTAAAATGCGTATTCATTTATTGGAATAATTACAATAGTTTTTGTTTCAAACAATCAGTTTTTTGGCCGCTTTATTAGCATTATCTTAATTATTTTTTTTATAGATAATACATACTTACGCATTGCCACGCTTCCGCCTGGTACCGCTCCAGTGTGGAGTGAAAAAGTTAAAATTATGATGTTTTATTTAGTTAAAACAAATCTATTCTATCTGCAATAATAATAATATGTAGTTCAATATCGCTCGCAGATGCATTTGAAAATGAATAATGAATGATTTAAATAATTTACTTCACTTAAAGCGATAATCACACTCTTTCATGTAATCGAATCGGTAGTAGATATTGTTTGTATTATGTTGTCATGCGACAATACTAGCTTGTTTATATTTTTGGACAGCTGTCAATATATAATTGTTAATGTTTCTATACGACACGGAAATTATATAAGTAGGATGATGTATAGAATCATGGATAAAAATGCACTAATTTTATACATACTTTAAAATATATGTGATCAGTACTTTCAGTACCTATCTATAATGTTAATCGAATGCAGTTTTGTATTAATGAACGTTATTTTGTAGTCGTAAATTTGGAGGGCAAGGGGTTAAATGGCTCCGCCTTCAGTCTGTGGGACCCACATGAACCAATCAATGACATTGATTTTCAATCAAACGCATTTGCTGCGATCTGACGATCATCCAATATAAATATCTTCGTCGGTTCGTACGTTTAACTTCAATTATTCCCTTCGTTTTTTTAATATTTCACTTTAAAACCCAAGAATTGGCGAAAATTTATTTCGTTTACGCACACATCTCATTTATTTTTGAATGATTGCGTTGGTTTAACGCATAAGTTTGTAGCTTTTTTATTATAAATTAATAAATAATGTATTTTCCTACATTGTTTTGAGGTGAAGAAGTCGTCAAGCCAATTTTGAAGAGCAGCGTCGTAATTAAGATATATTTATTCCACGGAGACTGTTGAATACAGAGCGGAAAAGATAATAATCTGATAGAGTAAGATCAGGAGAATATGATGGATGTGGAATAGTGACCGAGCTCTTGAATAGACGCTTTTGTATTGCCTTAACTCTTCGGTTAAACTCAAAACAAGATGATATGTCGTTTTTTGTACTTGACACATCATTTTTTTTTTTTGGTATACAATTAACGCAAATTTTCTACATATTGAAAAATCCACGACGTCAAGTTCATTCATAAAACAATACTGCATTAAAATGACGGAAATATGTCCAATAAAAATATTTCCAGAGCACTGAACAAGCTTGGAAAACAAAAAGCTGGGAACAACCCAATATATTAGTTCTAATAAATAAATATTTAAGTACATATTTTTTATTAACACTTTTCTTTTTCTCTTTTCAGGTAAGTTCACACCCACTTGTTACGTTCTTCTTGAGAATGTGTCCGCGAAAGGTCCGCACCGGGTGAGTTATCAAAATTGTCCTCAACCTTTTAAATGTCACGAGCGCGTTAACACGCCAATCTTTGTATGTCACGCCAAGACATAAGCGTGTTAATGCGTACTTTTGTACCTTGCAAACATGCAGAGATGAAATTCATATTTTTAAATCATTTTGGCATTTGTGGACGACAGGTCCCAGCTTTTGATAGATAAGTCAAGACCCTTAAAGTCTAGTCTTGTCTTCCATTTCAAGTACAGTTGGCAGTTAAAAGGTTAAATAGTCAAATGACACATTGGTTCCTACGAATAAAGCGTATGTGATAATCACGTCTCATTAATTCATCCAACCTATCGTAAATATCTGTGCATGACATAATCGTATATGGCTCGGTAGGATTTCATAATTATTTTTTATTCTCCTCCAATGTTACAATTGGCATGGGTGTAAGTCATGTGTCGAGAGGAAACAACCTTCCATACCAGACGTGGCGAACCTACGACACGCATGTCACAAAGCAACAGGCGAACCATTTTTGGAGGTCGAAATATGTTTATAAAACGTATTTAAGCAGATTTTTTATTAGATTATTAAATATTAATTAAATTTCTCTTTATTGTCGTTTTGCTCACGGGCCGAGTACCTACATTTTGTTTGTAATTCAAAGCACTCGCAGACCGATTTACTCTCAATCAAAGGTTTTCTGTTTATTATTTGGGAACATTTAAATATGGTGGTGTAGGTAGACGGGATATTAGTGTGTCGGTGTCTTGTGGCTTGCACTGTCGGCGTCCAAACAAATTACGCGATGTAATTTGTATGTAAATCTTCGATATACATATATTGAAATATCTGTGAGTTTTGTTGTTTTTACAAAAAATTAGTATTGAACCAAGAGGAAGTGGACGATTGTATCAATAAAAATAGTTTCGTTAATAATCAGATGTGGCGTTCTAAACTTTCTGCCTATCCCTGCAAAGAAACGTCGCGATGTCTGAATAAAAAAACAAAAAATAAGTATTGAGCCAAGATGGACGGTTGATGAAAAAATCTGGTGCATGAAAGTTCTGCGACAAGGACCTTCGATCCATTTCTCGTAAAGACATATTATTTCTTATTACGGAGAACACATTCTTATTATTGTGAAGTAATTATTCACAACATAGGTCTGTGATATCTTATATACTAATTAAATGTATTAATTAGAAAGATATACGTATAAAATCAATTTTATCGAAAAATATTTTTGTTGCTACCGGAATTCGAACTTGGATTTCTTCTAATCCGGGGAACGTGCATTATCCGATTATACTATACCAACACAGTGGATTGACGACAAATTCACTTTTCACGATAGATGTATTAATTTGAAAAGTGTAACATATAGGTTCGAAAATTTGTCGTCAATCCACTGTGTTGGTATAGCATAATCGAATAAAGCACGTTCCCCGAATTGGAAGAGATCCAGGTTCGAATCCCGGTAACAACAATATTTCTCAGTAAAATTGATTTTATATGTATATCTTTCTAATTAATACATTTAATTTGTATTTAACATATTTCTTCTTCAATTAAACTTTTATTTTTTTAAATTGAGCAAATAATTTGACCCACCTGTGGAAAAAGGTTCGCCAACACTACTCTGTAATAATTCACCGCTCGACCAGTGAGTTTCCTTTTGACTTTCATCTCATACCACTCAGCGATAGTGTCCTAATTTATTGCGTTAGATAGTAGCACTTACGTTATTACTTCTCGGAACCTACAAAATAGGCCATTTCTTAGTGGGCGCCCTTCTCCCCGATAGCACAACTTGAGATTTTCGTGTTGTTCATTTTGTTTATAGATAACAAACTCAATAATTTATTTCGGCATAATGTCTATTGCGCAATCCTGCAGCTATCTCGGAATGAACTCTGTCCTGTCTCCAGACGCCCCGCGATTCGGGAATTCATACCTTCGACTCGTAGCAGACGCAGACCTGACAAATGGCATACTTGCACGTGAACACTCTGCTCTTTTTGTCTTCTAATATTACAGCATGGCGCGAGTAATTACGCTATACTTTGATGAGTCGTTCATCTCGCGGTCTATCCGTTCGACTCATTGTATTTTCATTTTGCTGTACGCTTTCTACTGCACGGAGCATATCTCGTGTAAACGGTTTACGTAACAAGATGTGTTTGTAACACTTATTTAGTACATTATGCATATAATATACCGGTTAGTCGGCCAGTTCTGTTACCAAACTCCCCGGCAACGATATCGCTGGACTCGCGGCTATTTTTTAAATCAAACTTACCGCTTGGAAGTGTTTGCAGTTGTGAAAGCCAGATGGGCTACGTTCAGCTTGGATTTCCTTTCATTTTTCGATCGCGCATTTCAAATTAATTAAATTTAGATACACAACAAGGTCTGGAGAGAGTGGGGTATTTGGATTATTTCGAAATGTGCATACATAATACAAAGATGCATTTATAATATAACGACGCATTTACAAATGAAGTACAAAATAGTTGAAATTCATTAAATTCGTTTTAAATTATTATTACTGCTAATACTAATGATTTTATTTTATAAATTTAACAATTCTGGTGTCTATAAACTTAGTTGCAAGGATTGTGCTGCATTTTATATTGGTAAAACGGATAGAACTTTTTATATAAGAGTAATGGAGCATTTGATATGTTTGAACAATAGTGGGTTTTCAGAATTTCTTAATCATTTGATAGAAAGAGGTCATGGTTTTGATTTAAAAAATTGGGATTATCAATTTTGCGTGTAAATAGTATTGGTCATAAATGAAATAATTTGGAATCGTTGGAGATAAATAAAACGTGTAAAACTAATCAAAAAATTATAAACAACCAGTTAAATTTAACTTCAAGTCCAATTCTAAAATTTTTTCCTAATAATTTTGTATCAAGTAACAATTTGAGTTAGGAACTAAATAATTATTGTTTTTCAAAATGGATTTGGTTAAAGAAACAATAACATATGTTATTGACATCCTGAAGAAGAAAATGATATTTTTTGAAACCGTTCGACATATTTAAACTCAGTAGTTAACAAATAAAAATAATGAATTTTAACCTCAAAGTTAATTTTGCCAAATTTAAAAGGATTTTATTTTATTTTTATGTTAAGCTAATTTCTGTTTCGCGTTTTTTACAGAATGAAGTTCCCACGTACTTAAAAAATTGAATTATTGAATGATTAGGCTCTTATCATCACATCCCATTTTATAGTCTCCTGAGGGTAGGCAAAGGCGATAAAAAGCCACTATTCTGTCCTAACATACCACTCACTTCTTCACTCATTCGCTTTCATACACATCGCACGGTCGTTGATTGTTGACGCTTCTAACAGCGGCCCACTCCAATATGTGATCTATGTAATCGTGCCAGGTCTTTCGCAGATATCCTTTGTTTTCTGTACCATCCTCTCTTTATTTATGTTTCACGTGCCCAAACTATGATACAAACAGATCTATAATTCGCTCCCAGTCTATAGGATAGATTTTCACACACGCGTATGTGCGACTTAAACTAACTTACCATCACGCCATTTCACTGCGGGGGTAGGCAGAGAGGATAGAGCGCCACACTCTTCTGTCCTGACGCACAGTTCTCGCCTCATCCACATTCATACATCTTCTTATACAAGTTTGCCGATTATTGAGGCTTCTTACAGGACCATCTGGTTTACCTGGTCGTGCCAAGTCTTCCGCGGTCGTTCTCTATTTCTGGTGCCATCAATACTTGCGTCATATATCTTCATTACCTTTCTCTCCTCATTCATCCGTTCCATATGACCAAACCACCTTAGTGATCCTTTCTTAACATTACTCACTATATTAAGATCACCTTTACATTCTTTCTTTATTATTTACCGTCTTAAATGGATCTGCCACACATACGCCTAAGCGATGTCATTTCCACTGCATTTCGTTCCTCTTCCGTCGGTACCAGGACACCGTACGAGCGACTCGCTCAAAGTAAATATATGTTAACATTTTAACCCTCAACATACCATGATAGAAAATACCCGTACGCAGCCATAATGTCAACCTGTGTTACCGTGAGGAATGCGTAATTTTTAAGCATTTTAAATGTTTTCACCAGTTTTAATGGATGGAAAATAGTTGTTGTCATACTTTAAATATTGATAGATGCGACAATCTAACGAAACACTCATCGTACATAATCAAACGATGCGGGCGTCAGCTCGAGCAGTAGATCTGTGTTTACTGCAT
The DNA here is from genome assembly GCA_031772225.1 of Eubasilissa splendida. Classification (NCBI taxonomy): domain Eukaryota; kingdom Metazoa; phylum Arthropoda; class Insecta; order Trichoptera; family Phryganeidae; genus Eubasilissa; species Eubasilissa splendida. Next base: position 29,139,176 of record CM062848.1, read on the forward strand.
GGTTACGCAAGGGTTAATACGTGATTAGACTTCGTTGACCTTGAATCCCACGCACTTCTCTACTTATGGTGGAAGATTTTAATGTATTGTTTACTCTTCTCAAATGTCATAACTTTTATTACTTTGTGGCCTCATTTTATATAAATAATTAGACAAATATTTTGCTGAATTAATGAGCACTCGAGATGCCTAAATAACAACAACTATTCAGAATTTTCCAATCGCATTTTGGAAACAAACCATTATTTTGATAGGGCTCAGAAATTATACATACACATACTAGAGTTACATACAAATACAGTTAGATGAATTTGAAATTTTAGAAATAAGAAAAAGTAATAAATAACCAAATCTTTGCAAATAGTCACCTTTCAAATTTGTTTTATCTATGTTTGTATTTTTAATTTCAGTATACATTGTTTCCTGAAGAAGATGTTATAGTTATCGAAACATGTTGAATAATCAATAAATAGTGGCTTAAACAAAGTATTTTGTCTTAATTAAATTTTAGAAGCGAATTCCGATCTACAAGATATAGAGATCAAATTGATATCCCAAAACTAAAATATACCGCAACTCAAAATCAATATATTTATCAAGGTATCAAATTTTTTAACAATCTCCCCATCACAATTAGAAAAATTACGGACTATCATAAATTAGTAACTAAAGTTAAAAAAAATATGTACACAGACTAACTGAAACATAAATTAACTCGAATATACTCCTTCTCTATACTCTCATAGAGAAGAAACAAATGTTATTGATTATTGAAATTGTATTATATTTTTAATATTAATAAAAAAAAAATTCAATGTACTTATTTTTATCTTTAAGAAATGTACAATATTGTTTCAGTCGAACTAAGAGATAATTCTTAAAAAAGCTACTCGAAAACAGATGCAGACGATTCAGAGACAATATTGACGATAATTCTCGCATGGGCGTGTGGCTCCGTCTCTTGAAGTTCGGAATGATATTTTTAAAATGTCCACGTACATTATTCAGTCAGGCAGCTCGGGGAACCGATATTGTAATGGCTTCATTGCACGTGAAGAGAACTCGGCTTTGAAGTGTAGCAAACTGATTAGTGTCGCGTGTGACCTGGCGCCAAGAGCTCAACTGCGCTCGGTGCGGACCGAGCGGGAGGCACTCGAGAAAAAATACAACACTTCGCTCCCGTCCGTCCGGTAAAATAATAAAAACACGTTTAAACCTTTTCGCTCGGTGGTTGTGATTTCTGCGTGCCTGCGCGTTGTTTTGGCGCGGTACAGACAGACAGCTCGATTCGCACGAACCATTCTTCCAATCGCGCTACTAATTTGAGCCGAGTTCGTCGAATAAAGCGTCGCGGCATTCGTTCGCTGTCGATTCAACGCCGAGCAAAAGTTTCCCCTCCTTTAGTTCCGTGGTGGTGTCGATTTTACATCCCGAGCCGGCCAGAACAGCAGGGTTTGAAATGGAAAATTTAACGAACCGAAAAAGTATAAACTTGCATTGCAATGCTACAATATACATATATTTATAAATATAAACATATTTTTTCCCCTCTAGGAGAATTGATATATAACTCAAATATTTTATTGACTCTTTAAATATTTTTATTAAATCCAGAATACCGAACAGGAGCTGTAATTAAAATATAAAAGGATATCGAAAACCGTAGTTATATTTTCTAAAATCTCACGAACCGGAGCCCATATTTAATACCCATATTTTTCGATACCAATTTTATTAATACGGAAATTTGTTTTTTTGAATTGAAAAAAATAAACGGTACTTATTTACAATTCCTGTCTTCTTTATTAAGAAAATAGGAATACCTTAAATACGTATTTACTTGTGTTATATAACATAACAAAGAAATAAAGAATCACCCGTTCTTGTTTCACTAAAATAAAATCTAATGTAATATTAAAATGAGATAAACATAATATTCAGTAATATCAAGTGCGGAATCTGAATCCTGGCTCGCCACACTCGCAGTGTGCGCAGCACAAAATGACGTAATTTATAAAGTTTTGCTAATATCGAAAATCAGGTTTTGCTGTACTTGAATTCCGGTATTGAAAAGTCTACGAATCATTAAATATGAATGTACGCAGACATGCACAGAAATACGGTCCAAACACAATACATGTTATACAATATATGAAAGATTCAAATGAATACAAAATATTATAATATTAAATATTTACTTCAACAAATCGACTCGAATATCTTAATCAATTGTATTATTGTCTCAATACAGCACCAAACACCTTACATTTTATATTAGTGTTAAATTATAAAATACTTGAACAAGACTAAATTCCGAAGTCTGTTAAGTTTTTGAAGTTCTTTGAAACATGAAATGAAAACGACCCAGTATTTCGAAAACACGGTACGAAATCAGTTCAATCAAGTCGAGGGCTGTTCGGCCTGCTATTAATCTATTTTTTCATATTTAAGAATGAGTTATTTTCGGTGCAATGCTCGCCGCGCGATATAGAAGTTGTCTGTGGATGTTAACAAACTTGTCGCGTAGAAGAACTTTCAACGATTTAATGCTGTTTTCGACTTCATTATGATGTATTTTTTGATCTGTTGTCTTCCTTTAATCTTTCCCTTGATTACATTTCTAAGGTATGCGCCGTGCCTAAGAATGTGTCCTGTCCATTGGCTTCTTTGATTTTCGATGGTGTTTATGTTTCATGCACTCTTGACATCCTCGTTTGCAATGCTTGCAGTCCATCTTAATCATGCCTATTTTTAATAAAATCGCTTAAAGTTCTTCTACGCGACAAGTTTGTTAACTCCTATTCCGTATTCCGTTCGTAAATAGTATTCCGGAATTCCGGTACGCACGCCCTAACTCCGTGCCCTGACCCCGAGTTAAAGCTTGTCCGCGTGAATGCACGCTGGAAACGCGGCACTCACTCGTTCCATTCTTCTCGGTGATAAAACGTCAAAAGTTAAATGTCTTAAATCAAAGCCAGCGTGCAAACACGACTAACTAACTTGTACGTGCAACAATACTACATTCTGTCTGCGCCGCATTGTGAGCTCTGTTACGACAACTGACTGGCGCCTGCGTCTGGAAGGAAGTTGTATCGGAGCACTTCTTTGTCTTCGCTCGTAGTTTATTATTTCTAAACGAGCGACCGTATTTCTAAATGGACGATAAGGAATGCTAGGATATAGGTTCGCAGAAGGCAGGTATCTATCTACCTTACATACATACTTTGTATAGTAATACAAGTTGCATTGTATTTTTATCTTTGAAATGTTGCGCAGGTATCTCATTTCTTTGAATACTGGATATTGGCTAATAGATCACGTCGTCTCTTTACTTTTACAGTGAGTGTCGATGATTTATAATACAATCAGTAAGTGTGATAAATCTTAGATCGCCACCAGATTACCTTCGGGTTCTATCCTCTGATTACTTTCTAATCACTTGGGTCTCAATTGCTTGTAGGTGAAACTCAGTCTTTCCAGGTAACAATATCAAGTTTATTGAACACGTTTTACGGTAAATATAAATTATATACGTTAGAGATTGACTAATTATTCAGAAGAAGCTGTGATGGAAGAGATAAGACTCATCTACTCACTTTCATGACACACACACACACACATACATTTACAAAGTGACAGTTCTCTCACAGTAAGTATTGCGAGTTGTTGTTTACTTTGGTACGTCACTAAATCATCGAAATACGAGTTCAAAATATTCTACACCACTGCTTCCATAAAAATGATATAAATGTGCCATTCTAAAGGTCCCCAAAACATCACAAATTATAATGGTGTCCGTAAATTTACTGTGCAGTGATACATTTTAAAGTATTTCCTACATCAGATGTCGAGAGTATATCCCGCTTGCATCAAGACTGAGGAAAATTCTGGGTGTAACCTTCATAGGTGAGACAGGTTCCACACCTTTTGGGATAAGATAAAAGACAACATTCGTCTGTGGAGCCTGCCCCGGTCGTTCACTACACCTAACTTGATTGAAATAAAAAGTCTACGAAAACACAATTGATAATACATTCCACATTTGTTGTAAATAGAAAATATTAAAAAATATATTAATATAATTTCACTGCACAGTAACGTTGTACTCAACATGGTCGGGAATAATAACGTAAATTTGGTATGCGGTTGAGTAGGGGCACATGCGCGAACCGGTTGACGATCTTTGAGGTGATATCACCGGTGTATTACATAAGAATCAATGTATACTAAATTAATCCGTTCTAGACTCACTGAAAATGCCGCTATATTATCTACTTAACGCTTAAAATTCTATACAAAACAGTGAAAATTCATACTCCTAATTAAAAATGAATTAGAAGTAATAAATCAAAAAGAATAAACATATTTTTATTTGTTATCATTGTTTCATTAACCACTTGATTGAGTTTAAAAAGTCGCACTCGAATAGCAGTCACAACTAGCGCCCTCTCATTTCTAAACCGAAATTCTGTCCTCTAACCGAGGTATTCTTCGGCGTGGATTTTGTTCGTAACCCGAGGTTTCACTGTATCAAGAATGATCTGTCAATGGGTATCAAAGATGCAAAAAAAGACGTGAAAGCGCGTTGTAAAAGAAATCATTGTTTTGTTGGCGAGAGCGCGCTAAGCGACGCTGGCATCACCGAATGACGTACTTGACGCACGTTAGTTACGCGTAAATAAGCTATTCATATTAATTATTATGCTGTTACACAAAAAGTCGTCGGGTCCGCTGAGATTCCTCGGACGGCGTTCTGCTCTGCTGCCGCTTCGGCTTTGTTCCACGCCGCGGACCTATTACTTATTTATGTATTCCGCGAGCCTTTTTGTAGGCTCCACATTCACAACAAACAAATTTACCGAAATTAAATTTAAAAAATGTGTCAGCGTCCGTCTTCCTTTTACGCGAACTGCACGGCTCGCCAATGGAAATAAAGACGTATTTATTTATTGAAAATAATAAAAAAATAAAATTCGGCAATAACTGTCTGGCGCCAGGTTTTTAGCTCCATTAGCAAAACTGCGCGTCTGCCGGCTCATTTCGCGTCGTCAGCTATATTTAATTAACAAAAAAAACCTATTATTTACACGTTTTCAATGAAAACAAATGACTTATATAATATTCTCATTAGATAAAACGATTATTCTAGTATTTTCAAGTTTGATAGTTATTATCTTATATATATTTTAGAATGTCCGTATGTCTGTTTATGCACATAGGCGTGCGACGCTTGGCAAGAAGGTTCTAAGGGAACATTGCTTACGAGGGATGCTTTTCACAGTGAATAACAAAGGCCTATTGGTGAAGGAGTGGTGGTGCGAACTATTAAATTTTCTCAAGGATTCTAGAAGTAAACAATTTATCGAGATTGCCAGATTGCTTTAATATGCTTTCTATTCACAAATCAATTAAATATTATACATATATGCGTAATGTTGAAACATTTTATTGGATTTTTTTAATATTCCCAATAAATCTTTTTACTACAACTGATGATGATGATAGGGGCTGCACCTCTCAAAACTAGTAGTGAAAATAACCCAACGTGTGTGTAGTACAAAGTTTTATTGTGAATATTAAAATAATCACGTGACATCACAAAGTAACCGCCATGTCAATCGATGTTTGATTGATCACTTTAAATGTTAGATAATTTAATTTGTATGCAATATGTTTACTGAAATATGTCTTCTTATGTGGTTTTTGTCATAGGTTTTCACGGCCGTTCAGAATCTGCTATGTACCTACCTTTTCCCACTGCAGGGTCCATCATCAGTGCTGATGTGAAATATCATCAGCCCTGAGATGGGATCCGAAACGATGGCCAGAAAGCTCAGATATACATGGCAGATTAGCTATCGGGTATCAAACCCGGAATTGTATCATGTCTTCCAAAAAATTAGATACATATATAGATTAAAATCAGACAATACAGGGTTATTATGGCGTAATTGCAATCTACCATCATCTGGTATCTGTATTTTTTCGGTAGATACATTTTGTATGTGTATTTTTTTAAAAGATTTTTAACTGTTCAAAGTTCGGAATTCCATGATTATTTTGTAAATTGAGTCAAAGCTCTCTTTTATTCCGCTTCATTGTGTTAAATGATGTATAACGTTTTCGGGAACATTTTCCCATTATCAATATTATAGATCAACTAAAATTAAAAGCACAGTATTCATTTTAGACACTTTTAATTTTAGTTGATGTTTAATTTAGTTGATATTGACATTTAAATAAAACAGAGTTTTGACTCAATTTACAAAATAAAAGATTTTAAAATTTGTTTTAATTATCAAGTAATTGCGTTCTGAAAAATCGCAACTAAGCACAAATAAAATGTGATTCTATTTAATAAATACATTTAAAATGCACGTAATTACCGCCAAGCCTCTTGTTGAGCCTCTCCAAATCACACGTTTATACATATTTCTAGCTGAAGATAAACGGTAAATGAGTGTGTTAGTTACTATTGGAGAAACTTTCATCTGCCGCCCGCTGCAACTTGCCTTCGCGGCATTTGGGATATTCTTCTCGCAGGTAGCACAGAGCCGTCTCGATCGTCAGCCTGGACACGACCAATCTATTTACCAGCAGCGTGCAGTAGGTATAGATTTAGGTTGTGCTGTTACCAATGATATTATACAATCATATGTGATACAATATATGCACCTTCGTTTAACGAACGTCTTTAGACAAAATAAATTCGTCGTTTATACGACCATACCGTGTATTTATTTACAATTTTAGAATACTATTAATAGTGTTTTTAAAGTTTAAGTTTTAACGTAAAATAATGCCTTCTTACCCATATAAAAAATGTATGGACGTTTTTGAGAACACCTATGACTGAACATGATTAATTTATTATTTGAAAATCCTTCACGTAATAACTAAAGGAAATAATTATTTTTATTAAAGGTTAACGTAGGAAATAGTTCTGCTAATTGTTTTTTGTTTCTCTCAAATTAAAAACCAATCCATGCACCAAATTTGAAGAACACTCATGAAATCAACACGTTAAAAACAGTAAGATAGTAAAATTCGCAAATTAATGAAAGAGGAATTAGACACCCCAATGTTATTCTGTTAAAAAAAATGCATAGGCAACGACTCCATACAAAACGGATCAACCTACAGGAATTTTCAATTCAGTAAATAGCTATTTATATGACTTGAGTAATTCACTAGCTTAAAGACAGATCGGAGTAATGTGAATAGCTTGATGCGGCGAATACCATGGGTACAGCGGTGACTTGTCGTGGTAGTTTTTAGAACTATGCAATTAAAGTGGTACACAGACGGCGCTAATTGTAAAATAGTGTTTTCGTTTATGTTAATCCAATTATTTCATTTATATTTATTTCCCAGTAATGTACAGCCTTTTTTCTTGTATGCACTGCACGCCCCTGGTAGTTACTAACATCATCACCGACATGTTGGACATTGAACTACTTTCTGAGGTTACGCAGCCAAGATAACCTCCTTCTAGCTACGCTTCTGCTGTCTTCTATCTTCCCCTGCATAATGATGTATAAAATATCATATTTTTAATTTCGGAGAATGTGTCCGAAATACTCGTGTGCAGCTTTCTTTAATAGTCTTAATACATCTTCATCAGTGATGCGGTTAACTCAAGCCCTCTCGGTGGCCTTGTACTAGTATGGTAATATTTTTCTTATTTTAAAAAACTATTTTATAACAAATTTAAAGGGAACATTGTTTTGTAGTCCTTCCTGTGGCATTTGCAGTATTTGCACGACATTCAACCCATACTAATTGAGATCTTTCCATGGCGAGGATGTCCCTTATCTCAGTCCCCTAATGTTACACCTGTTACTCATCTCGATTCATGTTCTCTCCGTAAGAATCTATATTTGGTGACTCGATGTTGAAATGGGCCTTTATTAACTTTTCTCATTTCATCTCCAACTTTTTCAAACATATATTTTTTGTCCCTGAAGATGAATTAATCGTCGGGAGATTTCTTAAACATGTTCACTTGTCGAGCGATTCAAGATTTACCGTAGCCGGGCCGAGCGCGGTGGGAACTGATCACCGGGCCCGCTGACGCGGAGGCCGAGGTGAGGCCCGGCGACCGTCTGGCCTCGGGTCTGAATCCTTCACCGGACTTCTCAGAACCGATCCCCTGCGCCCCTCGCCCCTCGCCCCTCGCCCGCCCTCGAGATACGGCAGATACCAGAGTTCATCGCATCAATCGGCCCCCGTCCCGATGCCGACCGATGCTGTCCGAGTAACCTTTATTGTCTTGGAAAAGTTTTCGACTGTATTCTAGCACCGCGGCAATAGTCGAGCTATTGATTAGCTTCTTTTTACGCGGTGGTTCCTGTTTTCCTGTTTTTCTTTCTGGCGACTTGTTTTTGCCCATTCGCGTCTGTTGAGTTCATCGCATCAGATTATGCCCGATCTCTTAATTGAGTTGACGGTGTAGGAGCGCGCCACTACGCGGAAAGACGAGGCCGGGTTCTCCTGCCGCGGTGGCGCAGGAGTGCCCCTTCCACCCGGTGGCTAGGATCTGCCTCCTCCCGCACCCGGCGGGTGTCCTGCCGAGGACCGGGCAGTAAAGTAAGGTTGCGCGATTCCCATGGAGGAACGAAGCCCCTATTGCCGACCACCGATACCCGAGAGGGCTTTGTTCGCCCTACATGGAGGACAATTTACATGGCAAACGTTCACACGGCCAGCAGAAATGCTTATTATAGCTGCAAGAAAATAATACGTATTAAGTCTACAGTCTAGATAAGTTTGAAGACAAGTAGATGAGAGCTTTTCGTCGTTGCAGTTCCAACTTTCGATTTCCGAAATGTTTTGTTAGTTTTTCATTTCTACCTATATTTAATGATTTTTGATCAGAATAAGACTATTGCTATGCGTTCACTCCGAAATCGGTCGACATCAAAAAATTACAAACCTACTTAGTTAAATATAAAGTTAATCGAATTGAATAACATTGATTTTGTATCTAATATCCGTTCCCTACATGTATTCAAATTTTTTGTTTAATATAATATTTTAACAATGTATACATAATATATAATATTATTTAAGGGAAGTACATTTCTGTTGTGAAGTTACATTTTCCGAACATAGTTTTGTGGTATTTTTAATACAAATTAAATGAATTAAAGCATTAACAAATTAAATGAATATAAAAGAGTTTAAAAAGAAACTAAATGAACACTTCAAAAACACATAATTGGACAATAAACAATATTACAGAACACTTCAGAAGCACACAAATGGACAATGAATAGAATATGTAAGGTATTATATTAAATTATTGTAGTTTAACTCCCTCTCCAAGCACACTTTTTTGGCGAGGTAAGTGAAAGAAAAACCATGTATGTATGTATATTATATAATTAAAAATTGAATTTATTTTGCCATTGTATTTTCGCTAATTTACATAAATAAAAATATATTAACTAGAAAGATTTTTTCTGTATCTATATCTTTTTAGTTGATCCATTTAATTAGTATTAAAACGTATGGCATGATAATAAGGCCTAATTCTCAAACAACGCCAACCATTTGTGTCAGTTACAGCATTGAACTCATCGATTGTGACGAACTCAAATTTGACACTTGTCACAGTAACGATTGTAATATTGACATTTGTTTTTAAATGTTCTAATATAAATATTACTGGGGCGCAAATATCAATATGTTTACTGTCGCTGCAGGGTGCAGGGTGCAGGGTGAAGCACCCCGAACGGAATTAGTTGCCTATTATAATAACTGGTGCAATTTTCTGCAACGTAATCTCCTCAAACATAATACGTTACTTCCTCCAAGCTGGCAGTTTAGCTGCAGCGTGATCGGACGAATGGCTGCGGGCCGTTGAGCTCGACAGTATTCAAGTTGCCGCCATTTCGCATGCGGATGGCACTTCTTCACGTCCTCGGCCTTTTTGGCCCAGGGCCGCCGACCATCTCGCGTCCTGCAGATTATGGACTCGCACCCGACCAATGACGTTATTGGTGTGATTGTGATTGATATTCGATAATAACAGCGATTGAAAACTGTGACTGATCACAGTTTCATTGCTAATACGCGTGCGCCGCGCGATATCACAATACACGAAATAAAATAAAAAACATAATTATTAGCGTATTTACTCATATTATGCAAACTTCATTTGCGTTTGGCTATTACGTGCAAACAGATTTGTATCTTTTAGTATTAATCTTTTTAAAAAATATATATGATTTTTCTCTACACGCGCCTTTACCGCCTATGCATCAATTGTGTACATTTCGATAGAAATTCTAACTTTTGTATTCGGTCTCATGACGCAACTTCCAGAAAATTTATATGCACCTTCTCCGATTATGAGCAGGAATATCCTATGTTGAAAATGTATATCTATGGATGAGATATAATTGATTTTGTGGATACGACATCTATAATTCTAAATCAAATTTCAATTAAACTTTTTTTGAAAAGTTGATCTGGGCAAAGTTCGTTAGCCAACGTAATTCGTCATCTTATTTCAAAATGTCGGCTACTCATCATTTAAAATAATTCTTACCTCCGAAAGTATTTTTTTTGAACTAAGCTAAACTTGTACTGTGAAAATAGGACTACCTCAGTGGTCTACCGGAACGAAGCGCGAACCCCCGACCACTAGGCCAGGCCGACAATAAATAAAACGTGAAATATCCTAAAATAGACGCAGACGTACACTACCCGATTTTGAAGCCAGTGCCGAAAGGGATTTTTTCTATCTATTTCTTCTGGATACTTTCTAGTTATTGGTGAAGGAGCTAAACCGTTATTGTCACTGTGATTGTGAAATTTGTGTTCGATTGTAATGATTATTTGTAATTCGGCGAGCAATCACTGATATACTGGAAACTGAACCCCTAACAGTAAAATATCAGTTACCAATCGTCGTTATAAAAGAAATAACAAACCCAGTCACAATAACGTTTAGCTCATCACGACTAGTTACTAACATGTTAAGTATACATTTTATAATACCGTATTATATCGATTATGATACGCATATATATATATTTTTTTTTCCTATTTTGGTATCTGTGTATTCGTGGTGCGTTTGATAAGATTCAAGTTCGCGCACTGGTGGTTTATTTAGACCGTTGGACTGGTCGAAGCACGGGATATAAAAACAATGACGCCTGTCGGTTACCGTTTTCTTAGCTTTCCGAAAAAAGGGCGGCTAACAAAGTCGTCGTTACCCCAGGCAAAAGAATGCTTTAATCGTCAACTCACTGGAGTCTACTTACTGTACAGTATAGTGTTAAAACTTGGACATTACTTTTTTTTAAATATTTTATAACCTCTTAAAACGACCGTAATAACATTTATCTCGTACGTACCGAGTTCGTTTTGAAATAAATTAACGATGGTACCTCGCGGTGTGGTTCTGAACCCGACTGAACCGAGAACAACTTACTGACGCTCTGTCCAGTGGTGGAAATAGAAGTAGGCATCGTTTCTCGGTGATAGCAATATATAATAATTTGATTATAATATTTCTATACACAACTGTGTTAGTGTCACTTGTCTTCTTGCAAGTGCAAGTTTATTTATTTAATTCACAATTAAACTAGATTTTTTTTTATCGGTTACGGTTTTATTTTTAATGTTCGACCAATTAGGGATCGTTGCACAAACATAAAACTGATCCTGAAAATTTTTATTTTAATTCCGTGTCGGTTTTTTTTATTAGTTATCATTACTGCAGTGATTAGTTAATACTTGAGACTCCTGCAACAACACTGTCTCACTCACTCATCTTGGATGACATACAGATTATATTTATTTCATATGGTTGTTCAATATACCATTCGATGCCCAAGAAGAGAAACAACCTTATGACGTTCATACCGCAGATTTGCTCAAAACCGATATATAGTGTTGTTGCAGGTGTGGTCTTAGTCATTTCTGCCGTGGGTGGCGAAGGACAAAACTTCATATCGGAATGAACGCTTCACGAAGTGCACGTTCGATAACTTGAAGCGTTCAAAATGAACGCTTCACTTGAAGTATGTTGGTACGTACCACTCGGTTCACCCGCTCCCGAAGATGGTCAAAAGGTCACCTCGCACTTCATATAGTTCAATGAAGTATGGTTAAATCATTATAAGTGTAACGAAGTGCTTCGTACAGTGTGACCCCATCACAAGCCGTGGGGAGGTATTGTAGAAGTCGACGTTTCCAACTAAAAATTTCTGGATAATTCCTCCGAAGAAACATTCTCCATATAATATAATCTAATAATATGATTGTACTTGGTATCCATTGTATCTGGCATTGTAAGTGTCATTGCCAGTAAGAAAAAGATACCAAAGTATCGAATGTGTCTAATGTGTTTTTAGGTTAAGATTAATTTAATATTTTCTCTTTTATATATTCAATAACAGTTCGCAAATATATATTTAATTTGAAATGAAGTGTACATTATTGTCTTTATAACGAGTAAAAACAACATATATTAGCGAAATCGTATAAATTTTTCCCACTGGCAAATATATTGACTATAATGTTTACGTTTGTTCATTAATTATTTATTGTAAACATATCAGTATTTTTAAGGATTTTTTTAAGCGGAATAACGAAGAAGAATTAGATATATATATATGGACACCGTTTATACAATAGTGATTCAGTTTGTCTCAAAATATGTGGATGTAATAAACAAGATTTCTGCTTTGTGAAATGAATCTAAAATATAAAAATTGCATTTATTGTCTATTGCGCTCCATTTCCACTACTGGTCACCGGTTGGCCCGCCGAGGACTATTCCAGGTAGACGTTCCAAGAAGGACGCTACCTGCCCGGCGTGTTCGCTGCAGGACCATTATCCTTTCGATGGCTCGGATCCGGCGATGTCCAGCTATAAAAAATATCCCTCTCGGCCCGAGACGACGCAGCGGCCGCGTAATAAATTATTCATTTTTTATTCAATGATTTTTACATTAATTATGAGAAAACAAAATATCCGTAAATAAATCGTGCTAATTGTATTAATCATGAGAGGTAGGCAGAGGTCGCGCAATAGGTGACGTGTGTTTTCCATTCGAACACGTCACGACCGGATTGAAAACGTATTCACAAAAACTAACATAAAAAAAATGTCTGCGTTGCACGATTATAGAAATATTGTTTATTTAATAAGTTTTAATTTTAATAAAATACACCACAAAATTGTGTCCTTCGTGGGAATGTATTCGCATTCGTTTGTAATCTTTGTAAGCTTGCGTTCAAGTTGAGGTCCGAATTACGAGAAAAATCCCAACCTTATGTCAGGGCTTGGATTACTAATAATAATACATATTTCGTAGTGATGAGAAAAAATGCTATTCTTATCTCACTGGTGTGATTGTTACTGGTATTCAATAATATCGGTGATTGAAAACTGTGATCGCAGTTTTATTATTAATGCGCACGCGCCGCACGATATCACAATACACGAAATAAATAAAATAAAAACATGTTCTAGCATAAATATCTAATTTAATATCGTAATAAAGTGAATTTTTCGGGTAAAATTCTCACCGTTTCGGATCAAATGCGTAAAACGCGCAGAATCTACTGCATGGCGCTGACATAAATGGCCTTGGCTTCCGTAAAGTTTGTGTAAATAAATTGTAGAACGATAAATATAGTTAATTTTTGACTTGCTCTCGTAGAGTACGTCCAGTCAAAGTTTGCGCTTTAAAAAATCTGCGCAGAAACACATTTAGGGAAGGGGGAGTGTGGCCTAATCCAGTGTGTCACCAATCAGCTCTCATTTTAATTAGTCATCTCTTGTCCTTTAATGAGTTTTAGTGCAGGTACACTCAACCTAATCGAGAATTACGGAATTTTAAATATTTACATAGTGTTTTCATCATCTTCTTTGGGACGCGGACGAGCACTGCAATATTACTCAACGTATACAAGTTCATGTCTAATGCAGCTGCCAATGGGGTTAGTGATTTGAAAAAAGTTCAAAGACTAGTAACATTTTCGCAGTGACTATACTATATTTTATTTCTAATGTTATTTTTATAATATTGTTGAGGTAAATGATTTAATTTTCATTGTTATTTACATTATACTTCATTATTTATAAATTCTTATATTAATATTTTTATTATCTTATATCTTGTAAGAAGCCAGTATTAATAGAGTTAAAAATATTTGTGAACCGTTATTTTCTTATATAATTAAATAAATTTGTTATAAAATAAAACTGATTTTTTATTTTGTGTATTTTTCTCAAAATGCTCAAATTTAAAAGTCAATTAAATTCAGAAGATCGCCTTTTGGTTTACCCACTGTAAGCGTTCGGCATGTGCGCCCTTTTTCCGATGTTTTACGAATGTCTTCGTACAGATGCGCGTGCCAGAAATCTCATGCGCAAACTTACACCGGCCGTACTCTACATCATGACAATTTTTATTCGCTTTCATCGCGATACATCACATATAGAAGCGGCATTCAGCGCTGCTTTCGTAATCCGAGCCTGAGTAACTGGTTAGTTCGTCGGCCGCGCTTACTGAACGTGATTTCAGTGAGCCGGCCTCCTTTCGCAACACTTCTTACGGACCGCTATATGAACCCACCCATGCCTGCTCACAACCCACCGACACAGCAACCGGCTGCGCGAGGTATCAGAAAACTACTCACAGCTGGTACCAGCAGGAATTGCTCAACTACTACCAACTCAGCTATTAACTATGTGAAAAAAACGTCATATATATACTGTATATTTAAAATTGAATGAATGTCTGTTCTCTGACCGATTTAAAACAAATTTTGCATTGTCAATCTTTATTTCGCGGATAATTTTCTTAACCCCCCCTCCATTGCCACTCTATTGGGTCTGTTAATTTTTCGTAGAATTTTCCGGAATACCGATTTGGACCTCGTCGAAACAGTTTAAGGTCAGATAGTGTAAAAAAAAAAAACACGTCATTTCGTTGGCAGTTGAGGCTTTGATTAGACCCCGCTCAGATTTGTTCTCGAGTACACCTGCACCGAACTTGCACCGAATGAACTGCGAAATTATACGCGAAGGAAGTTTCGTATTTTCTCCACATTTATAAATTAAATATAAACATTGAAGTTTTTATAAACAAGCAAAACAGAGTAGAAATATTAATAGAAGATGCACGTTTTTATAATAGACAAATAATCGGCAGATTTGAATCACCTACGGATAATACATAGGTCTAGTACACCACCGCGAAGAAGTCTGAGAGTCGTAATTCTGGTGAACTCCTCAAGAAACATGGCAGTAGTCGACAAAATTAAGTAAAGATTGCTAAGATGGTATAGACAACGTATTTTATTCGGCGGTCAAACAAATAAATAAATACATCATTAGAATTAAGCAGCACTTGAGATTTCTAAATAGCAACAACTATTCTGAATACTCCAATCATTTTTTGGAAACAAACCATTCTTTAGACATTAACGAGGGTTTTGAAATTTTACGTATAAACACTAGGGGTTTACAGTTAAATAAATTTAAAATTTTAGAAGTAAGAAAAAGTGTTAACAGCAAATTGAATATTATAAATAATCAAATCCTTTTTGCAAATAGTCACCTTTTAAATTTGTTTTCACGGTAGTTCCTGTTCCACGATTAATGCTTTTATAGTTTTGTTTTTATCTATGCTTGCATTTTTAATTTTAGTATACATTGTTTCCTGAAGAAGATACCATCGGAACATATCGATGTATCAACAAAGTGTTTTTCTTATTATTTAAACAAATAATAGGTTACAAATAAAAACAAAATATATTAAAAATGATTTAAAATATATATATATATAATATTTAACGTCCACCTGCATGTTCCCACAATAAGTCAAATTATAGTTTGCTCAAATTACTTTTTCATAGGCAATACAGACTTTCTGATGTTTTCAAAAATAAATAGATATTAACATAATTCGACCCCCTCTTACATCTTTTTAGTTATTGAACATAACATTTTTTATTAAATACATGCGAAATATTAGAACAACTAAAAATTACTTATTTGTTACGATAATTCACGTAGGAGTCGATATATAGGTAAATACAAATTAAAATCAAAGTTGGTATACATACTAAAATAAATGATATATGGTATGAACTATACATGATCATCTGATTGAGGCCACCATGTGTCAATACTGATATGAAGGAGGAAGAAGAATGAACTATTGTACTCTGTACGTATTTTAATCATAATGTAAACGATTTCCCTCTCTAAATATGAGATTTATCTTTTATAGAAAGAGATAGCACATCATTAAAAAAATATAATTATATAATAATGAATCTAAAAGTAAACCTTATTGTAATATATTATCGATGTCTCACAGAGACGAACCTATTATTTATATGGGTAGTAGAGATTCCAGCAATTCGAATATCGAATAGTAAAACTAAAAATACTCGAATATATTAGAATTGTTTCTAAAGTATGAAATTAATTTGGAATATTTCAAATAAATCGTATTATACGCAAGTACACCAAAATGTATAAGAAAACGAGCTAATTTACCATAAACTGTTTATGTATTGTAGTTTTAAAAATAAATATTTTAAAAAAAATAACAACGCATTGAACGTTTCGTATTTTAAATTTGTTCTCAATTTTGTTTTTATCGTCGCTTCAGTTGAAAATACCCGCTCAGTAGCGGTTGGGTCTAACGTTTCTGTCACTTTTTTGAAATTGTTAAAATATTAAAAATTTTCTTTTAGATTATTTGAAGAAACATTTCTAGTTTCTGAGGGATATAATGGTGTTTCTTAATTCAGTCTGCAATTCGGGCGTCGATTCGACTCTTCGAACAAGCAGCAGGTATCTCTTCCACGTCCGAATCAGAATCCTGAGAATTGTTTAACATTCCATCCTTAGAAATGAGTAGGGATACTATTAGAATAGCTGCACAAATATTCGAGTATCGAATAGTAGAAAAAGACCGAATACATTCAAATATTTGGGTTGGAATCTCTAATGGGGAGGTAAGTATGGGAGTCATGGGCATTACAAGGCTTACAACCTGACATCGTAATGCCCAAAACTTCCATACTTACCTTCCCATATAAATAATAGCTTCGTCTCTATGAGACATCTATAATATATCTTGATGATAAAACTCAGTAATTGTGTTCCTATTAAGATTTGGACATATTCAAAAACTTTGTTCGTATTGAAGTGTAGTGACGTGTGTATATGAGGAGAATTTGGCGATCAGTAGATTATACAATCAATCAGCTAGATGAGCTACTATATTACAATCACAATCAAGTCCAGGACAGTTAAGCAATAGGCATTATAGGTATTGCATTAAATTAAACAGAACACATTAGTTATATTTCAAAATACATCGTGGAACGGGCACTCGGGTTAGCTAATGGACGTGCGTCTTAGTCGGTCGGGTCAAGTATTCGCAATGACGTGTGGGCGAGCTCGATGATGCGCAGCCGCCCTGTCTACAGGCGCACACGCGTGCCCGCAGGCTGTCGCTGGCCGAACAGCGACCTGTAGCCACAAGAAGATGTTTAAATAGGATCGGAGACTGGGAGCTAAAGGCTCGACACGACAAGGCAGATCGGATAAGCCAGAAAGATGGCCCTGTTAGAAATTTCAACAATCGA
The DNA here is from genome assembly GCA_031772225.1 of Eubasilissa splendida. Classification (NCBI taxonomy): domain Eukaryota; kingdom Metazoa; phylum Arthropoda; class Insecta; order Trichoptera; family Phryganeidae; genus Eubasilissa; species Eubasilissa splendida. The sequence continues at coordinate 29,156,810 of CM062848.1, forward strand.
CGTCATATAATGTTCGTATGAATATAATGAGACATAATAATTGTATGATTTTGATATTTTGTTTTCTTTATATTTATCGGTGATGGTTGAATCGTTATTTAAACCGTTATTGTGATTGTGTTCGACTGTAACGATGATTACTAACTGATTAAAGTAATTATTAGAAAAATGGCTGGTACACTGTAAAGTAAACCTCCAACAGTTAAATCTCAGATACCAAACATCGCCACAATCACATAACGGTTTACCATCATTATTATTTGTACCTACATCTGCTCTTTTCAATCACCATCATTCGTTTTCTATCCGCTGCTGGATAAAGGCCTCCCTAGCGTCTCTAGTTTTTATCTAAACATTGTTATTCTCTGCCACGTATTTCCGCAGAGCTAGACGATTTCGTCAGCCCAGCGTCACACAAACAATCCGCTTTAAATCCATAAGCATTAAATACATTTTTTTGTATGTTGGATGCTGTTAACGAATGCGTATACAGTATTCGAAGACCTCGACAGGCGGAACTGAATGCGCATGCGTGAAAGTCGAGTACCTTCAAACGTTGTGGATACGGAACGAATGATAGAATCCACCGTTGCTGTTATTCTGTGTGTTTACGCAATTCATATATGTTCGAAAGTGTCGTAGTGTGTGTTATGACTGGTCTCTGAAGAACAGGACGAATTTATTTGCAGCAGTGCTGTTTCAAAGCTTTTTGACTTTAGAATACAAGGGATGCGGAGCATCCAAAGCATGTATGAAGCGACCGCACCTGGTTTTAGGGTGTCTGCCATTTGATTGGCTGGATGATTGTTGTCGCTCGTGTTTATTTTCCTGTCTCTTCGTATATACATCTTTCCACACCCCCCTTTGCATTACTGCTTTTGGATTTCTCTTTTGTTGAGAATCTGCGTTACGCCGATTCGCATCTTTTCAATATTTATTGTTAATTTTTGATATATAGTTAAGAAACGTAGATGTACAACGTTTCATCCACCAATAGTTCAGCTCGCAGTGCTATGAGAGGAGGCCCTGCCGAGAGTAATTTAATTTTATATTAATTGTTCTTTAAAAACCGGTCTCCATTTTATTTTCCTCCAGCTGCGCCGGTGGTCCCGAGCGTTGTTTTAAATTCGGTCGTTTATTCTATCCATTATTTTGACCATCAAATGCCTCGAAATTAATTAAAATCGCTAAATATTTCAATGTTATTAGGAGTACACATTCTTATTGTGAAGTTGTAATTATTCAGAACAGACGGTCTGTGATGTTTTAAATACTAATTAAATGTATTAATTATAAAGATATACGTATAAAGTCAATTTTATCGAAAAATATTGTTGTTGCGCTACCGGGATTCGAACCTGGATCGTTTTCCAAACCGGGGAAGGTGCACTATCCAACTATGCTACAGCGACATTATTTTTGACGACAAATTTTCGAACCTAATTCCTTTTTCAAATTAATTAAATTACATCGCATGTAATACTATATATTCTGCACTTAATCTACGAAAAGTAGCGAGACTAGTCGCTTTCTTCACATTTGCTAGCAGTTTTTTGAACAATTTTGTGGAAATCAAAAATCCCAACGATTTCTTGTAGGATAAGTGTGGACCTCAAAATTATATTTTTATACATGTTTGATGGCAACAATCTATTTTTAATTTTGTATATCAATACTAGAACATTTTGTATAATTTTTTATTTAATTTTAGTTATTTTAGCATATTAGATTAAATAGAATACAATCACTTCGTATGAAACCACGTGATTTATTATACGTCAACTGGTTTCGCTTATTTCAAGCTTCATCAGGACGTATTTGAAGTATATGAAGAAATAGTGCACTTATATATACATAAAGAGAGGGATTTCTATTGCTTTCTACGAAAATATATAACTTATTCTTGTATATTTATTACATCTTAAAATACTTCTCATTGCTCTGTTTTGAATTATTACTTTTTTTTTCTTCTCAGCTTTATTTGAACAATAATTTATAAATATAAAAATTATAAATTGTTATGGCGCTATAAAAATTATCCAATGTTAGTATTATTTTAAATATGAATTAAATATATTAATTATAAAGATACACATATAAAATCAATTTTATCGAAAAATATTGTTGTTGCGCTACCGGGATTCGAACCTGGATCTCTTCCCTAACCGGGGGAGGTGCTTTATCCAACTAAAAAAAAAAAAAGTTAGTATTATTAGTTCTAAAATTGCAACACAATAAAAATATGATTTCAAAAAATTTATAAACCGAATCGAATCAAACGTCCGATATCCGATCACAAACCGATTGTGATGATGGCCATACACCACGATGTGATGAATTAATATAATATATGATACGATACGTTACGAGCGGGCACACGATTTGACCGCGGGACCAGGAACGGTCCAACGGTCCGGTCGCACGTCTCGGAAGCTCTCGAAGCGGCGCGCGGCGGCCTTCAGACTCGGTGTAAAACCCGAAATCATACAAAATATTCCACGCTTTGTCGATTCTTGAAGATATTTACGTGCCGCCGGACTGGTTTTTGACGATTTTAGCTTTCCGCGATGCACGGATACGGAAAGCTTAAAAGAAAAATTATTAGGTGCTTATTTAACTAACACTTCTGGTTATGAGCCAACACTCGAATTTTTTAATGATAAATGAAGGACCGCGGAATTATAATCATATAATAGCGGAAATGTTTTAACATGTACCTGAGGGGACAGAAATATTTTTTCACGTTAAAACAAACTGCAGGTGTGCCGGCCCAATCGCGACCTAAAGTTAAGTCGTAAACAGTAAACAATTCGGCGACAATATGACCGATTGGCTTTCTGATGTAATATGGAAAGTGGTTAGGGTAGTGTGCGGCAATCAAGAAAAAGTATAGTCATAAAGTGGGACTAGAATATATTTTTTTAAGAAGAACATAGTTGTGATATTTTTAATAATAAAAATTAAATTACTAAACGTTTCCAGTGTTCGAATCCCGGTAGTAACTGAATATTTTTTCTGTATATCTTTCTAGTTGATTAATTTAATTTGTACTGGAATATTTTTCATATTAAATGTCGTATAGTCATTTTATATGAAGAACTAATGTAGAATTAAAAAAAAAAAACTACTGCACAAATACAAGAGCGCGTGGATTCCAAGGTCAAGAAAATCTAATCACGCGTAGTGCGAATTTGGCGTACGATTGGCATCCTTCCGGAACAGGCTGTATGTTTTTACTTTTTTTTCCTAGGTTCATTATGACGAAGTTATGATGAACGAATAATTCACGAGAAGAACGTTTTAAAAAAAAAATTAGCATCAATATTCACGAAGTTTTTTTTAAAATTAATATTTAATGTTTTTATATATTATTGGACATAGAAAAAAAATTGATTAACCCACCCACACACATAGATGAAATCTGTCTAATTCTTGCGAGCAGTACCGGATTACTTCAATTGTGGTAAAATCTCACTTTTCTACGAATATTTAATTAAACGTCGACTCCCTCGATTTATATTGCGAGATTGTTTTTATACTCCACTTGTCAATCGTCCGATGAAAATATTTTCGTCGTTATTCGTCGTTATATCACCGCGAAGCGTGCTCCACTGCAAACTGTGACTCACGTTACGTTCATTTTCCAGAAGTTTTGTCAGACAAAAGGAAAATGTCGTACATATTTACGGTGACTGTTCTCTCGGGAAAACATTTTCCGTGTGATTGATGTTCCATAACGACTTGCGGAGTGGGCACGTCACCTGGATTCTTTTAAAAGATAACAAACATTATTTATGTCGTGTCAATTAAACATAAAATAGACGTCTTTCGAAAAACGGCGAGAAAACTCTGTTTATTTGGTGCAACTAGGATGCACAACTGTTAAATTTAAAAAAATATAATAACTGCTTAAAGGTTTGTTTGGTGACCCATGATTATTTCGTAAATTGAGTCAAACTCTGTTTTATTCCATTACACTTTTCATTGTGTCGAATGATATATAACGTTTACGGGAACATCTTCCCGTTGTCAATATTATAGATCAATTAAAATCAAAAGCACATTCAGACAGTAATATATGGTGTGTTTGGAGTTGGGGTGGGGGTAGAGTTAAAATGGATAAGAGAGAGGATGTAATGGGCGGTATTTGAATATTTATTATGTTTTATGGTTATTTTTTTTTTTTACATATTTATAAATTTTCTAAAATGTCTAATTTTCGTCCTTTGGAGCAACTATGTATGAGTTGTAAATTACTGTTATTTCGGAGTTTAGACTGAAGTTATTTTATGGCTTTCTTGTGTTCTTCCAATCTTTTTCTTATTTTTCTTCCGCTCTGTCCAATGTAAAATGACTCACAATCCTTGCAACTCCGCTTTTTTCTTCTTGGGGTATTTTGAATTTATTATTCAAGATATTGAATATATATTTTTTGTTTATTTTGTACATTCTTTTGTAAAATTTTTCTTTAGTAACAGTATCATTTAAATATAAAAATGTCTACCTAGTAAATGTGTTCATTTACTAGACAATACATACATTTGATAGAACACTTCACGGGTCTAATTTTTAATTAAATCTTAATAACTCTTTATTTAACCTAACTTGACCTATTATTAGAACACATTCTTATTGTGAAGTTGTAATTATTCAGAACATAGATCTGTAATATTTTAAATACTAATTAAATATATTAATTAGAAAGATATACATATAAAATCAATTTTATTAAAAAATGTTATTATTTCAAATAATGGAACGATAGAAGTATTAATTTGAAAAAGTATAACGTATAGGTTCAAAAATAATGTCGCTGTAGCATAGTTGGATATTGAACCTTCCCCGGTTTGGAAAGAGATCCAGGTTCGAATCCCGGTGGCGCAACAATAATATATGTATATCTTTCTAATTAATACATTTAATTTAACCTAGACTAATTATTACAGCGTTGTTTACTTGATTGAACGTTTATTAAAGAATCGTGTTAGAAGTTTTACGATGCAGGCACCTATTGTAAATAATTCTTACGCAACTTATTATTGCTTGAAGCGTGTAGGCTTTAATTTAATTTGATATACGTATTTGTTTTTTCCTGCACACCCATTTTGAAATAATAATTATTGGTTTGTAAAAACATTAACATTCTGAGACTAGTCTACTTCATCGTGTTAATGGCTTTTATCGAACACAAAACCAGAGTAAACTTTGAATCGTTTATATTACATGTTTTGATGCTCTTAGAGTTCTTCAATCTTATAAAATAATAATGATATAAATTTCAGAAAAATCTCTGTACCATGTGCACGTATTGAGTTTTTAATCAAGAGATAACTCTGAGATCAGCATGAGATTGGTAGAAATATACGTTTACGTTCTGTTATTGAGTATATAAAAGAGAAAACATTTATAATACTAATTAAATGTATTAATTGTAAAGATATACATTTAAAATCAATTTTGTCGAAAAATATTGTTGTTGCGCTATCGGGATTAGAACCCGGGTCTCTTTCCAATGCGGGGAAGGTGCATTATCCAAATATGCTACAGTGACGGTACTTTTGACAAATTTTTTCGAACTCCCATATTACACTTTTCAAATTAATACATCTATCGTTCCATTATTTGAAAGACAATCTATGTACTTTGTTTTTACAGAATCTCAAATACTTTTGAGTAAACCGATAGCAAATTTGTCGTCAATCCACTGTGTTGGATAATGCACGTTCCCCGGATTAAAAGAGATCCAGCTTCGAATTCCGGTAGCAACAACAATATTTTTCGATAAAATTGATTTTATATGTATATCTTTTTAATTAATACATTTAATTAGTATTTAAAATATCACAGACCTATGTTCTGAATAATTACAACTTCACAATAAGAATGTGTTCTCCTAAAAAATAATAAAGTTGTATCAATGTGTCCAAAATTTAATAAAAAAAAATTGAGAATTCTAGCGTCTACTATCAGATTTACTTAAAGGTATTTTGAGATTCTGTAAAAATAAGGTAGATGGCTCTGTCAAATGATGGAACGATTAAATGTATTGATTTCAAAAAGGTAACATATAGGGTCGAAAAATTGTCGCTAAAAATAATGCCGCTGTAGCTTAGTTGGATAAAGCACCTCCCCCGGTTAGGGAAGAGATCCAGGTTCGAATCCCGGTAGCGCAACAACAATATTTTTCGATAGAATTGATTTTATATGTATATCTTTATAATTAATATATTTAATTCATATTTAAACACTAATTAGTGTTCTCCGTAATAAGAAAACATTTAAGTAATGTTTACGTAGAGAATTTTTTCTTATTGACTGATGACACATGTGCGGATGCGGATCCAAATTCAATAACGTATCCAAATAAAAGACGGGGAAGCGTAATCTATCATGGATAACATTTATTCGTGTCGATTTCTTTGTCAATATATTAGGACATAAGTTGTAGTTTTTTTCAGTGATGCTAATATTGTGATCAAGTGGGCTTCTTGCGGTCGCGCCGCCGCGCCGCTGTACCGTTCGTGTTGTGTACCGATATCCGGCGACCGGCTTGCACCGCTGCAGAGCGGCTGCGGCTGCGGCTACGGTCTGCCGAGGTCTCGGCGGCGCAGCGCAGCGAAGAGAAAGGAGTAGGTCCGCTGAAGGCCGTCCGGCGTCGAGGAAGTGATTCGCGGCTACAATGCCTCGTGACGGCTCTCGGCCGGCGACTGTTGACAGAACCGGTGTTGCGATTTAGGTTGAAAAGGTTACCGACCCGGGCGCTTCTCTACAGAATGTTGGGAGCGGGCCGCCGGACCAGGGGCGCATCGCGCCGCTCTCGGGCAAGCCCAGTTCTAAAAAATAATCACACTGAAGCTGAAATACTGACGAAAAAAAACCTACTTATTTCTTCCCTCACTTTCTTACCCCTTTTCCAGGTTTACTTCATTCGTTCGTAAAAGAATTCGCATCGGTGATATTTTCTCTGACATCCGAAAGTTGTGTCCAAACCGTTATATATGTTTTTGAGACCTTTTATGAAACTAATTAAAAAATAATATTAAATAAAATTACAATCACTTTGTACGAAACAACGAAATTTATTATACGTCAACCGGTTTCGCTTATCTGAAACTTCATCAGAACGCATTTGAAACTAATCATAAATACAAAAAGAGTGCACTTAAAGGTATTTGAGATTCCGTAAAAATAACAAAGATGGCTTTCAAATAATGGAACGACAGATGTATTAATTTGAAAAGTGTAATATACAGGTTCGAAAATTAGTAGTCAAAAGCACTGTATTGGTATAACATAATCGGTTAATACACGTTCTCCGGATTGGAAGAGATCCAGGTTCGAATCGCGGTAGCAACAACAATATTTTTGATGAAATTGATTTTTTATATATATCTTTCTAATAAATACATTAATAAAGTGGAGTGACAATAACTGTCTTATTACACTAGTACAATTTATTTTGTTCATGTTCTTAATATACGTACATATTATAAACATTCTTATAAATACACAAAAAAGGCGAACAAGCTTCATAATGTAATGTTGTGCTGTTCACTGTCTCCTTAATTAGACCGAAGTCTGTACTAAAGGAGAGGTTCATCCGTTGTCTATCATACATATATGAAAACCATTATAATTATTGATACATATATATATATATTTTTTTTATTTAATCCAAAAATATTTAATATTAAACAGGGTTATAAAAGAATTCTAATAACATAATAAATGAGTAAAATACTCTCGCTATCGCATGATTGAAACAATATGCAAAACAAAAAATTAATATAAAGAAATGATGTTCTGTTCATGTGGTCATTTCCATGAATCTTTGTTCTCTTCCCTTCCGGCCAACACCCAATAACCAGCCCTTGAGATGGTGTTTGTGTTTATCCATCGAGAATTGTTTCATACTGCTCGGATTATTACATTCTCTGTTCTATCCATAATTGTTTATTTTCATATTAAGTTGATGCATAATTATCCGCCGTTTTTCGCGACGTTTTGTTTATTGATTTAGACATTTAATTTACTTTTTTCATAATATAATTGTTTAATAGGGTTAGGAAATTAGAAAAGCATCCACATATACGCTACGTTATGCTGTACCACTCGGAGAAAGGGTGGAAAGCTGCTGAGTCATTTCGCCAACTCGACGATCTTTTCGGCGAAGGAACGATTAGCGAAAGGGCATGCCGAAAGTGGTTTGTTCGCTTCAAAGCTGGTGACACCAGCTTTGACAAGTTAGGAAGGGTAGATCATTATTAGATTTTGATGTCCAGGCCCTTCTGGATGCTGTAGAAGAAGACGAAATTTGCGCCACTAGGACACTTGTTGAGATTTTCAACATCGATCAGTCCACGATTACGGCGACTACACCCTCAAATGATAGTTGTACATAATATGTTTTGAGTTAGTTTTCGTTTTTGGTTATGTTACAATATAATTTTTAAAAAAACGACTGATAATTATGCATCAACTTAATATTATTTCTTATTATTATCATCGCCTAAATTTTTTAATGACATAATTAGTATTCGTACATTTATTGTATGTTGATTATTAAAAAGTACGCGAGAAGTATTATATGATATGTCTAATAAACCAAGTACATGTTGGAGAAAATGTTAATAGACCACGCCGGGCGGTACGAGGCGGCGCGCCGCCGGTGCGGCCCTGGGCGAGCGCTCACCTCGCAAGGCCGACCGCTCCCACAACCTCATCCAACGGCAAACTCCGATCAAAATAGACACCTTCGTTCTAGCCACTATTCCATGTCCCGGAAGACAAAAGACAAAATGTAAACAAGCTGAATAATTCCATCTTATGGGTGTTTAATTCCAACAGACCATTTTGTATTACAATAAGTACATTTTACAATCAGGTAACAAGTGGAAAGCATGATACAAAAATATTTTTTTTGCTTTCTTTAATTTAATTCAATTTCATTCCAGCAAATCCTATAGTTAAATTGTATTTACTCTAGGCGAATTATATTACATTAACAAAAAAAACAAAGCATTAATATATCCTACGTATATAATTTTAATATAATGTCCGTCCGTCCATTTCGCATAGCAACATCATTCTCAATTATTTCACTTTTCTATTTTTAATTTATCATTTTTCTTCTGCCAGTCTACATTTTTATCAGCTTCTTATACTTCTTTGAGATCTTCACTTTTTTGATTCTCCTTAACATTATTACCTAATAAATTTACACTTCATCACTATTGTAATCTAGAAAAAACATGGCTTAATTTTTATTATTATCTTATTTATTACTGTAAAGCTGTATATTTAAAATTAAAATAAAAATACAACCAAAAATTAATGTCATCTGTGTCGCATGGCAACACAATACAGACAAGATCTACTCTCAAGTTTAATTACTCGTGTGCGGTTATCGCGTCAAACAATGCAAATTATTTTGAAACTGTTTACATTAATTTTTTTTAAATAAATTCAGGATGTAAAGAATATTTATTTTTCGTCATTATTGGCGAGTTGTTTATTAATTTGGTAATAAATTTTCATACAAATTAAATGTGTTCCCAAATGCTCTAAATAAATCAAATTGTCCGGGTGGCAACTAAAATATTTTTTCGATACATTGATTTTATCTCTATATCTTTGTTTTATATATCAACCTGCAAATTCATAATAATAATGTGTTCTTAATAATAATATATATTTTCCTCTTTCTTTCCACTGGGTGGTAGACTCGGCTGCACACGCGGCACGTCGCAGTCCGACTCCAACACTATCACTCAGACTCCAACTCAGACGTAGAACGTACCTAACGACTCGGTCCGAGCGCGGTGTTAACCTTTCCCTTACGGTGTTAAAATAAAAACGCGCGTTTCGGTGCTGTAAACTCAATGTAACATGTAGACTTTTGCGATTTTAAAGTTGGATAAATATGAATATTTTACATTTATTACTTATTGTTAAGCCACTTGAGTTGACTGCACATCCCAATGTTGCGTACCCAACGTAAGATTCTTGGTAGTTCAGTAATGAAACACGTCAGGTGCCAATTACAATCTTTATTGATGCATGATACAATAATATACACGTATTTACGGAGATGCGAGCGGCAGAGAAGGAGCCCGCGCTCGGCGCGCGTCACCTTTAAACCCTCTCTTCACGCACACACACACACACACTACAGGCGGTTCTCGCGCGATTATATACACACATCATCGTAATCCCAAAGACATGACACTTATATTAATCATTAAAATAATAGTTAATCTATATCAATTATTGTGTAAAAGTACTAAGTGTAAAAATTAGACAAAACATTGATCATCACGAACGACAGAATAAAGACGCATAAGATACGTTTAACTCGGTCAGCGCACGCTCCGCCACTAAAGTGACGATCGGCATCCAGCTTCCGCAGCTCTCCGCACATACACATATTGATAAATTCACCATTCAGGTTCTTCGAGAAAACATTTTATATTGTTGCGTATGGTACCAATACATAAATATATTAAGGAGGAATACCTAAAATATGAACTCTGTATTTAGTATATTTAAAGAGATATTCACATAACTAGAGGCACTGTCAACTCAGTGTACATCATCGGAGAGGAAAGGTTAACAATTCATATAGTTTGATGACCCCCCTTGCTGCGCATTGCACAAGGTGATTGGTAATTGGTGATTATTGCCTACTCTATGATGCACATCTTGTAAGTATAAAATAATTTACAGATCAACAGAAAGCAATCGAACACGGCCAGCATTATTGTTCACACATATTCTTAAATGTTGAAAATGATTTCAAAACGTGATGTAACGTATCGCACGATTTCACTATAGTGGTTTGTGTCTTGGCTATTTTTATTTTTACATTTTATTCTCATTAGAATAATGTGCGGTAATGAATGTGTCCATATAATACAGTTACACAACATCGTACGGTCGACGCGCGTTTTTGATAAAATATCTCTATGAACATACTTATTTAAATTGCGTACGATTGAATGATGTTACGTACTGTCTGAAGAGCAGATGTTTAATATATATTCACTGAACTCTTTTTATTAAGAAATACGTGTATATGAAATGGTGTGTTAATTTAATTATTACATTTATTCGTGCAAGAATACAAAAATTGAATCAGTTCATAAAGCAGGTTTATTGCTCGTCAATTAACTGATATTAGAGTATATCATACGTCGCCTATTCTCCGTATTTCATTCCGCGTGCGCACGTGTCGCTTAGCAACATAATTATACAGGAACAATAATTCAATAAATAATTTTTCATAATGATTTTGCACGTTTGAATTTCGTTGATCGACATCACACTAGATACCTAAGTAGGTATCTATTGTATACTTAGTGCATACTGAAAAAATACGTAATTTATGGAAAAATATATATTTTTTAAAATTGTTGATAATAATACGAGTATATCATTAAGCTATTTTAAACTTGTATATTTTCAAACAAAAAATAGATATCTCATAGAGACGAAGCTTTTTAAAAAAAATATATTTAATGAAAATATATGGAAGTATGGGTAATTACAAGGCTCACGACCTGGTGTATTCTAGTATAATGCGTTAAAAACATTTTACAGATAAAAAATATAGATTTAAATAATTAAAAAAAATAATTATATTCTCGTTGTGACATATAGGGAAATTAATTATCTAATTTAATTCATAGATGGCGATAGTGTAGTGGTACTCGAAGTGTTTCCACATATTAACATATATACAACGTTCAATTTTTTTTTATTAATATGGAGATTGATTAATGGGTGAGAATGGTGAACGTTATGTTTATATAAAGTGATCACTTAAGCCAGCCAAAGACAGGTCGTAAGCCTTGTAATTACACATACTTTAATATATTTCCATTAAATATAATTAAAAAAATAGCTTCGTCTCTATTAGATATGCCTTTGTAGGTGAAAATCCAGTAATAGTGTGTTTTTGGACATACATATTGAAATATTGTGTATTTTCGTTTATAAATAAATTAAGGTTATAAAATCCAATAATTTTCCATCGTTACATGTTATATCAAGTTATTATAGACTGCGTTTATTGTGTGACTGCAAAATAAGTCATGCAATTATAACATAAATAATAATGAAAACATTTATGTAATCAGTCTCCTCGAAATGAATGAGCTTCGGACTCGCGGCGGACATGGGGTGTGCAGTGTGCAGTGTGCAGCATGAGACAATAGTCTCGATGTAGAGTGCATGCATGATGCATGTTGTGTTAATATCTCCGCTGGAAATGGCCGCTGTCCCGGATACGTGAGTTGCGATCATGGCGTGCTCTTTACGATCCATGACATCGTCAGTAGATTTCTAATTGCAGTAGCCGCCACTTGTTCTGCCAACATCAATAGCTTCTCCGTGCTTGTGTGCTTATTTTGGAATACTCTATAAATTAATTGGATTTATTTGACTTTCTTTTGTCCGGTGTATAAACCGAAAACATACATCATTTTTGGTCTTGCCATAGATGTCCTGAACTAAATTTAATTTTGCGAATGATTCCCTATACTCTCATATGAAATATAATCGTGGACCGGAACAATGTTAAATCGACTTGATGCATTCGAACCCCGGAAGAGCTGACGTATCAGGTGTACCAACCCCTTTGCCTACTCCTGAGGAGAAACGGCGTGAGGACAACTTACCATTATTAATTTTTACCATTATTTAAAATAAGTTGAGTCGATGGGTAACTAACGGCAATTCGTATGCGAAAGGAAATTATTTTAACTTTGTTTTTAACCGCTTCAATAATTTAATTTAGTACATCAACCGGTTTCGGGAAGATGTATAATAAATGTCAAATTGTTTTTAAATTCTATTTTAAAAATAAATAAAATATTTAAAAAATAAATTTAGTATCTAAATTAAATTGTTACGATAATGAAAGACAGGGAAATTTACTTGATGAGACAAGTTTTTTAGGATAGGATTTCTAATGATTTTAAATGACATCAATTTAAAAGCAATATTGTTTATACATAAAACAGACAATCCCAATTTTTGAATAAAAACCACAATGTAAAGTTTATTAAGAACACATTCTTATTGTGAATTTGTAATTATTCAGAACAGACGGTCTGTGACATTATTTTTTTAAAAATACTAATTAAATGTATTAATAAGAAACATATATATAATCAATTTTATCGAAAAATATTGTTGTTGCGCCACCGGGATTCGAACCTGGATCTCTTTCCTAACCGGAGAAGGTGCATTATCCAACTATATAGGTTCGAAAATTGTCGCTAAAAATGTTGTCACTGTAGCATAGTTGGATAATGCACCTTCCCCGGTTACGAAAGAGATCCAGGTTCGAACCCGGTGGCGCAACAACAATGTTTTTCGATAAAATTGATTTATATCTTTCGAATTAATATATTTAATTCATATTTAAAATATCACAGACCGTCTGTTCTGAATAATTACAACTTCACAATAAGAATGTGTTCTCCGAAAAATATTGTTGTTGCTACCGGGATTCGAACCTGGATCTTTTTCCAATCCGGGGAAGGTGCAAAACTTGATTTCAATAAATAATGTTGAAAATGCTCGCTCCGTCGTTTTATTCCGCTCTGGCCCATCGCCAATTTGCTTTCCAAAATGTTCTTGAAGATAGGCGATTTCTTCTGTGATTTTTCTTTTTTCAAAACAAACTTTCTCGAGGCGCGCCTCTCTTGTCACTTGCCGACATTAATTTCAGATTAATACTTCTGTGCGTGTGTTTCGCGACATTTCGCTGACTCACCGTTTCTTGGGCACTGTAAATATTACCTACCAGTTCTGAACATTACGACAACAATAATATAAATGGTCGGAAGTGAACGCGTTCGGAGCCAGCGGCGCCTGCCTGCTGATTCTTATAAACGAATGTGGTGTACGATAGATGAAGAATGAACAAATTTGGTGCGAATGTAGAGATGCTGGTAGCATAGTCAATAAGCGAGGAGAAAATGATAAAGAATGTGTAATTGAAGGCATCAGCAACAGAGTACGACCTGGCGTAACCAGGTAAACCAAGTACTCGAGGACTTGGCGAGGAAAATTAACGCACCGTTCGACCTTAGTTTCATCAAATTGGTGATAATTTTGACATGTTTTGATTTTTCATATATTGTCTGATGATAAGATTTTAATTCTGGAAACACCACAGATTATAGCTCGTCACATCCTAGATGATAATGATAATGAGTCCCCACAATGAAGGAATGGGAAGATAATGAGTCGCCACTTTGGGAAGATAATGAATCGCCACAATAAAAGTGATGGAAGATAATAAGTTGCTAATTCGTGCAAGATAGTGAGTCGCCACACCATACAAGATAATGAGTCGCCACATTGGGAAGATAATGAGTCACCACACCGTACAAGATGAGTCGCCACACCGTAGAAGATAATGAGTCGCCACACTGTAGAAGATAATGAGTCGCCACACCGTAGAAGATAATGAGTCGCCACATTGGGTAGATAATGTATCGCCACAATGAAAGTGACTGAAGTTGCCAAACTGTATAAGATAATTAGTCGCTACACTGGAAAGATAATGAGTAGTCACACCGTGAAGATAACAAGTCACCACAATGGGAAGGTAATAGTCGCTGCTATCACAGAAGAGTGTTATTTTCTGTTACGCGTTTACAAACAGGCAAGAGTGTGAGGCATTTTTACATCCCTGTTAGGCGCTTGCAAGTTGTAAGTGTTCCGAGGTCATCGGAGCCATTCAACCGGCAATCCGAGTGAATCAGAGGTAACAACTGCATGGTGTAACCGGTAGCCAGTAACCGGCGACCAGTCCCCGGGTCGATACTGTGTACTCGGCAGGCCGTCATGGAAACACTCGCGTGATGAGTAACGCTGATAACGGAGGAAGGAGGCAACATGAAGCCCCTTCGATCAAATCGTTGGCGCGGACACGAAGTGCAATTTTTGCACCCAACTAAAAATTTGCATAATCATTTTTGAAAGGTTCACACCGGAATACCTTCTAAAGAAACAGGCATCATTGTACAATAGATAAGCCTGAACGGAGCTTCTTGAGCCCTATCCGTTTGACGGCCGTTGGCTATCCTCATCGGCGGCCAGAATCTTTTCCCGCCTTATTAGGTACAAAATCTCGCACTTCTCCGGATGTCTCATTATCACATATCCGAGATATTTAAATTTTCACATTTTTATTGTTTTATAAATATTTATTTTTCTTTATTCATCCGAACCGTGAGATCTTCATTCGTAACTCTATCCATCCAGCTTGTTTTGAGCATTCTTCTGTATATCCACATCTCATATGCTTCAAATCGCCTTAGATAAGTGTCTATGCTTCATGCTCAGTGCGGTTTTTTTTTCAACAGAAGATCCCATCTTTCATTTATATTGCAACCTACTACTACTGAATACATATGTGAAAATAAAACACATTCAAAAAAGTTTGGAATTCCAATGAACAATGTTGTCCCTTTTCATCTCATGAAAATAAAATGGTATAGCTTTCCTCCTCTGTAGATATAAAAAATACAAGTTGTTGAGCTAAATTTTTAGATTGATAATGCCCTTATAAGGCGACACGCGTCTTAAGTAAATATGTGATTATGGAGTTGTATAAACTTACCTCGGAAACAGTAAAAACTACTGAATACATCTAGCGAGGAACATTTCATTTGAAAACTAATTTATGAGAAAATGGTGATTCTCTTGAAATATTGTTTGCGGGTGGGTTACCTTGCAGGTGTTGGCGGATAATATTAGTATAATCCTTGACCTTTCTGAGCGCATCTCCGAAGCGGAACCGTTAACCAGATAAAACAGCCTCACCTCGGACCTGTCGTATCTCTCATCTCACGGATTGGACCACGTTTGCACTTTTAACGGACGCCGTAGCGTTGTTTCACGTTTCGTAATGGAATTGTGTGGTACACGTGGTCGTATCTTAGGCATCTCGTTAGAGGAGTCACGTCACGCTCACGAAGTCTACTCCGTTCCAGCAATTACCCACCTGGAACATCTTTCCCGGTGTTCTGTCATTGCGCTCTTCCGGGGTTGTGAGATGTCCTGGAACGTTATTTGCTGTATTTTGGGTTGAAACATTAAATAAGTTATTTTCACATTGAATAAACACGCGATGCATTATGGACAAGTACGGATTGAAAACACTGAAATCTGTTTGTTCCCACGTTGAACAATAATTTATCAGTGTCCTTACGCAACTAGTGTGCGAATTCCAAATTTTAAGGTGATAATAAAGATTTGGCTCACTTGTAAATATAAAATTGAATATTATTATTATTTTTTTTTTAAAGACAGAAATGGCTGTTTCTGAAACCCGTTGGTGAATTGATTAATATTTAATTAGATAAAAAAAAACAAAATTAAAAGTAAAAAATATATATATATATAGAATTATAACGCTGAAGTTTTCGTTTTTTTATTGTATATTTGTAATATTATTTAAAATGTTTTATTTAATGCATAATATCGTTTCCTTGGAACAGTAATTGACTTTTGTATAAGTACAGAAAATAATTTCCTCATTAAAACTGTGTTATAAACACGTCAAATTGCCTAGTAGGTAGTTTAGGAGAACGAGAAATTTATTAGTTTAGTTATTATTTTTTTAAAACAACAACTGTTGATTTGAGTGCAAATTGGCCATGTAAAGTGCCTGAAACTAGGAATTAGGTTATATTGTACAGCGACATTTTTGTAAAAATTTGAAACTCCGCCGAAAATATCGAAAAATTAATTTTTCACAATATTTCAATTTTCTTGTTGTTCCGAGGGCACGATGCGTTGTGCTAAAATATAAACCCGCAGATGAGCGTCTAGTTTTTAAGATTATCTGCAAAAAGGTGATATCTATTTTTAAACTAAGTCAAAACCATCGCGATTGACCGTAGGTGTTTTATTGTTATTACACACGATAAACGTTTCCATTGTGATTGAATATCTGTGTCGTATCTCTAATAATAATAATGATATGTTTATTCCAGCTTGATCGGATTGTTTATGCAAGACCCGATTCGCCATAAAAACAAACAAACATTCAACTAACAAAATAATTATGAAAAGACAAGCAATAAAGATTAAGAAGTTCACACATATATATATATATATATATATTTTAAACAAAATATAAATATTACGTTTCAGTCACGGCTATTATTGTATCTGTAGCTACTCTGCAGTCGATGCCGTTCTCTGGTCAGGGAACCAGCTTACCATGAGAGCGCCGCTTGTCTGTCATACATAACCTAATTAGTGATGAGCTCAAAATCACGAACCGTGATTCAATCACTGATATCTTTGAGTCATAATCACTATGAGTGATTCAATATCGTGATTTTTTTTTATTCGAAACGAAAATATTCATGAAGGAATAACGTTATAAATCGTGATAAGCGTCATCTAGTAGATTCTGCCAAAACGTTTTACGCATTTTACCCGAAATGCTGAGAAATAAACTCACATTTTTTCAAGGGTTTTCATTCTTTTTGTGATGATATTAAATTAGATATATATTAACTATATATACTAGAATACGTTTTTTTACGCAAATGAAGTTTGAATAATATAAGTAAATATACTCAAAATTGTGTTTTTTTTGTCTTGTATTGTGATATTATACGGGGCATGCGTATTAGTAATGACACTGTGATAACAGTCACAATTTTCAATCACAGATATTATCGAATATCAATCACAATCAGACCGGTTAGTCAAGAGTAACATTTTTTCTCATCACTAAACCTAATCGCCTTAGAATAAAAACGAAATATTATATAAAATAGACCTGGCAGACTCAGAATACTGTGATCTCTCTAACTCTACTTAGAATGTTAAATTACTACAACAAGATCTCATCGACACTAATATGGATATTTCGGATTTTCATGACACAGGCTCAATTCAAAAACGGAATTCGAACGTGTAACACCCAACACCCGCCTACCATAAACCGACGCTTTTAACGCCAAGAACTGTTGTCATAGGCGTATTACAGGAATTGATTCCGTTGACCTTGGAACCCACGCGCTTGTGTACTTCTGTGCGGTAGTTTTAAATATATTGTTTTTGTATATTTTACGTAATTTGTTCTCATTTTTAAATTTTCTTATACATAAAAGAGTGTAGGGTGAATGATACAGTAATTGGCCATTTAAGGGTTTTTAACCTTGTATATATTTTGTTTATATGCATTCTTATAGTATATACAATTAAATAAATAATAAGAAAAAACACTTTGTTTAAACAACGCTCTATTGATAAATCAACATGTTTCGATCGATACCTATGGTATCTTCTTCAGGTAACAATGTATATTTAAATTAAAAATGCAAGCATAGATAAAACAAAACTATGAAAGTATAAGTGGTGGGTAACTAATCAGGAACTACTGTGAAAACAAATTTAAAAGGTGACTAACTATTTGAAAAAGGATTTTGTTATTTATAATATTTCATTTGCTATTAACACTTTTTCTTATTTTATTATTATTATTTTTGTTATGTGTTGCCACAAAGTAATTAAAAATCTATTATGAAAAGTAATGAAATCACGATTTGTATGAATTTTCTCTAAGGCTATTGGAAAAGAATTGCGGAACATTTTAATGTGGTAACATAGTGAGAAACAGAGGCAAACTCTTTATTTTTGAGATTTAAACTTGAAACGCCAATAGCTCATATCAACCACCCTATTTTGTAACATGTTATATCGTCAAATGTTTTAATACTTCTACATCGGATTATCTATCAGGGTCCTATACGAGAAAATATATTAAAAAATAAGTATGATATTGTAAACTGGCGTCGTGTTTCAATGTACATGCCCACTCCATAAGTGAGAATAAGCCTATACAATAAGCGGCCTCCGCAGCACACAACAAGGGAATGTTATAATTAAACGGGAGTTAGTTTATCTTAGTTGAGTTCGGTTTTGAAAGCAGGATGCACACTTTACGCGCCGGGAGCGGATGTGTAACAATAAACATTCAAATGTTTCATTCGAACGTTTTTCAAATTCATTCCGGCTTCGGCGGAACGGATCGCGCTCAAACTACGTTTAATCCGATTTCATGTGTAGATTGTATAATGACATTAGCACAGTAAAATGAGTGTGACACTACAGAATACCCACTTCTTACTCGAATTTTTTTTTTTTACCCGTTACCCGAAAAAACATTTCTGTGCGACAATTTTTTTTTACGCTAGTCTAAAATAAACAGTAAGTCTCATCAGGTAACGAACCTCTAAAATATTTGAAACGGAGTCTCAAACACACGGGTGCCACATTATTGTGATGCAGGGTCAAGATCTTTCGAACACAATTTGGGAGTTTTAATTTTTATATATTTTGTCAGAATGATGTTCGTAGAATTCTGTGCAGTGCGCGATAACATTTCACGAGTTCCACGCCCGTGGATGTGTCTATTACTGATGAACGAATATCACATTGAAACTAATTGCTATTTAATTCATTGCACTACATTTGATTTCTTACACGTGAGTATGTTCCGAAAAGAGATAAAGTAATTACATACGTATTGTATGGATACATTTTTGTTTTTTAGGAGAACACATTCTTATTGTGAAGTTGTAATTATTTAGAACAGACGGTCTGTGATATTTTAAATATGAATTAAATATATTAATTAGAAATATATACATATAAAATCAATTCTATCGAAAAATATTGTTGTTGCGCCACCGGGATTCGAACCTGGATCTCTTTCCTAACCGGGGAAGGTGCATTATCCGACTATGCTACAGCGACAATTTTCGAACCTATATGTTACCTTTCTGATATTAATACATTTAATCGTTCCATTATTTAAATTTAATAAAAAAATGAATTGATAATTCTGGCGTCTACTATCAGTTTACTCAAAGGTATTTGAGATTCTGTAAAAATAAGGTAGATGGCTCTGTCAAATAATGGAACGATTAAATGTATTAATATCAGAAAGGTAACATATAGGTTCGAAAATTGTCGCTAAAAATATTGTCACTGTAGCATAGTTGGATAATGCACCTTCCCCGGTTAGAAAAGAGATCCAGGTTCGAATCCCGGTGGCGCAACAACAATATTTTTCGATAGAATTGATTTTATATGTATATCTTTCTAATTAATATATTTAATACATTTTTCTTTTAAAAAAAATAGAATTTTGTGTCCTACAAAATTCTCGATAAGTCTGTAATCCGCAATCCTGCATATTCCCTCTCTCAATCTCAATTGAATATCATACATTAATCAAATGATTTATATGGGATTTGATTTTGATACTATTTGGCTAAAATAAGAAAATAGGTATACTAAAATGAACAAAAAATAACGTAAATAATAATGTAAGATTGACATATAACAATTTGAATGTGAAACAATTATAACATCATTAATGATATGCCTGAAGCGTCAGCAAAACATCGAGTGTTTCATTATTTAGTGTCGGATCTAATTTTGGTACCCGATCAACTTACTGCTCAGCCTCCACAATTGTTGGAGGTACTGTCATAAGATATTTGTGTAGCAGCTCGAAGCGATGACCGCGCGAGCCTCTGTTTTCAAACAATTGCATTTCTTTTTTTACCAGACGTGAGGTTTGACGAGCAGACGCCATGCATCTGTCTCTGCGGTGAAGGGAGACCCGGCTTCCGCGCAGCGAGTGCTGGTGCATCGGACGCAGCGGCGTAACTATGTCAATGCAGCCGATGCCAAATTAAAATGAATAACTACAACGTTAAATATTAAATTATACGATGAATATATTGCACTGTTGTGTATTAAAAAAATTAAATGGGGTCAGTATCGTGTGCTCCCTTTTTCCATTTCGCATCGGGGCCCAATTTTTCAGAAACACTATTCTGTCCGTACTTTTCAAAAATAGCCTCGATTTTTTTATATAAACTATACACAAATCAATTTCACTTTTTATGGTTTTAATATTGGGTGTACAGATTAATTATAATATATCGGATTGACAATAAAATTCTATCTATATTATTCTATAAATACTGTAAACTGAACCGGGATCCCGATTGAATTCCCTGATCAGGAGTTCATCATGTACAGCATACAGGAAGACTGACGCCAATCTGTCAAATGAAATTTCGTTTATTATTACTCACCTTAACTGTCGGTTAGGTAATCTATTAAGTTCTCCGAATCCGGCTTCGTTCACGTACAATAATAATATGTTGTTTATGTGACTATAAAAAATGTACGTTTTATTTTTAGTTCTGTTAAGATTGGACGTCAGACTGGAGTATTTTAGCGAGGAGTTCTATCATACAATTTCTATTTTGAATTGAGTTATTCGCCAGCCCGGAGTATTTTGGCCGATACTGCGTTGGCGGTGCGGTGTTTTCCAAATACTAGCTTCCTGTCGCGGCCCGTTGCAGGGGGCTCACCTCACTGCTCACTGCTCACTGCTCACTGCTCACTGCTCACTGCTCACTGCTCACTGCCGACTCGAGGATACTGCTTTCTATATTTCCTAGTTATACGTATCTTATGGATGATAATGGTGTATGATGCGAGTGTTGATAGCACTAGAAATAAAGAACCGGGTAAACCAAATATTGGAGGATGGTATTGTTAGAAGCCTCAAAAATCGTCGAGCTTGCATGAGAAAATGTATGAATATGGATGAGGTGAGAGTTGTGAAGAATGTGGCACTCGATCCTCTGCCTACCCCCGCAGAAAAACGTCGCGATTGCAACTTATTAATTAATTCTGACGATAATAAACCAAGTTTGCATTATTCGCTTCTGACGCCAAGGACTGTCGCGTATCACGTGTTTAATCTTCGTTGACCTTGGAATCCATGCGCTTCTGTACGGTAGTTTAAAATATATTGTTCATTCTCGTCGATTTATTTATTTATGTTATAATTACAATGATACAATACAATGCAGAGAAGATATTAATAATTATTGTTTACAATAACTAGCTTATAATAAAATAAAATGCAATATATTTATAACAACGATATAAAAATATTATGAATTTCGGGATACATGTTAATCTTTAAAGTACAGTGTTACATAAAAAAGTGTATTCTGTAACATAGTATTCCTCTAATTGTACCTTAATGTCATACTAATATTATCTACCAGGGTCATTAACGGCTTGTTGATAATCTGTATGTGAAAAATAAATATATCAAAAGTGTTTTTGAAGTTTATTGTTAGAATGCTCCGTCTTACATGTTATATAATCTTTCTGTCACACGTTAGGAAATTACATTTTTTTTTAACTGAATTTATGAATATTTTTCGAACCATATGTGTGGGTGAATTTTTCAAATTATTAATTCTAATTTATTTCTTTTTACAGGTAAGTTTACATCCACTTGTGTTCTTCCTGAGAATATGTCCATTAAAAGTCCGCACCGGGTGAGTCATCCAAATTATTCTTAAATAGTCAAATGACACATTTGACGAATTTCCTTTTTAATTAATAACTAATATTTATTACCTACTGTTTTATTTGAAAAATAGTTACACCTGGTGAACTTTGTAACGAGCTTAATTATTAGTAAAGAGCTAGTATAATAGTATCCCCCGTCTGTCTCGTGCGAGATTGGGGTTCGGTTCATTTTTATTTAATTTATTTAACTGTATTTACAACATTTATTCATTAGGAGAACACATTCTTATTGTGAAGTTGTAATTATTCAGAACATAGGTCTGCGATATTTTAAATTGGAGATTCCGTAAAAAGTAAGGTAGATGGCTCTTTCAAATAATGGAACGATTAAATGTATTAATATCAAAAAGGTAACATATAGGTTCGAAAATTTGTCGCTAAAAATATCGTCGCTGTAGCATAGTTGGATAATGCACCTTCCCCGGTTTGGAAAGAGATCGAGGTTCGAATCCCGGTGGCGCAACAACAATATTTTTCGATAAAATTGATTTTATATGTATATCTTTCTAATTAATATATTTAATTAATATTTAACATTATTTATTCAGATTGAACTTAATAGATTCCCCAATGTGTGAGTGTGGTTCCGAGGGGGAAACCCTTGACCATGTCTTTTTTGCCTGTCAACTTCCGGTTAACTCGTGTCATCTTTTTCCCCTTAACTCGCCACATTTAATCTATATAATAGCAAATTTTTTGAACGATAATGGTATTGACTTGTAATATAATAATTCCTATTCTAAAATATTATTGTACTTTTTCTTATCTTGATTAATGGCACAAATCACCCTTGAAGGGTGGATTGCCTATTCAAAAGAAGAACTGTATTTACAAAATTTTTTTTCGAACCCGAAAAGATATTCTATACAGTATGTTTTTATAACATGAAATGTTTTGCAAAGCAGGTGAGTTTTTATTATATTTAGATACTTACTGAAAATAATTAAATAAGATGCACAGGCACTTTACTGTAAGCGTTCTAAAGTGGAGAAAGTTGTCATTTCTTATTTGCGGTTTCTAATTTCCGGTTCCATTAGTCCTATGGTATATTCCATCCCTTCGAGCTACTTCACTTACGGTAGTAATTAGTGAAGCGGTGACACTAGTTAAGAGCGTTTTTCCTTTAGGGAATCGCAACCTTTTTCGAACAAATTTGAGACAACTTCGAGAATTTTTGTAATGGCCCATGTCCACGAATGAGATTTTCGACTCGAGGCAATTTCTGAGACAGGGATTATGCTTCCATGAGATTATTTGGAAACAACATCGTTTACATATCAAGTCACAGAGATTCGCCGTATTGTGTCTCACTTCAAAGAGGCGTATCTCGGAATTTGTTGATTTTACAGCAGACAATCAGACCTATTCTCAAAATTGCAATATTGAAATGAAGGTGATTGTTACACCAACCCTCAAAAATAGACAGATAGTTTTGACAGATTATGGTACGTTTATCTCCCTCACTCCCTCACTCTCTCTTCCTCTCTCTCATTCAAATATAACACTATTTTTGAGGGTTGGTGTAACAATCACCTTCATTTCAATATTGCAATTTTGAGAATAGGCCTGAATATATTAACTAATTGTGTGGAATCTTTCGCTGTTGAAAAATGATAAAAAAAATAATCTCACCGATTTCTAGGCGTTCTTTTCGATGTAAAGACAGTGTGAGGTGTATTTATTCCATTAATATTACTGTCATTTGTAAGAATTACACATCGAAATAAGAGCCGTTACGTCCATTTTTTTTTTTGTAATATTAATTCATTAGAATAAAATGGATTATGGGCATGCGTATAGGCAATGTAACCCTCAGTCGTTACTCAATTTTAACAAAAAACGAGATAAGTTTTTTTGAACGATGGACGACGAAATATCAGTCTATTAATTGTTGGGTGAATTTTAATCTCCTCAGCAGCAGTTAAAACAAAATAAATGTTTGTATTTGTCTAAATGGTTCACGATGTCAAATCGAACGTATCCTACGCGAGTTTGAGTTTTGGTCTCTTTCTATCGATCTTAAGCTGACTTCCGAGTTATTCTTCAGATCTAATTCTCGACGCGCGAACATTGTACAACTGAGGTTTGTCTCGTGTGTCATTTAAACCGCGCGTCAGGCTACCGGTCCTCGCCGACGTTCGCCGAGATCCTCGCGAATACGCGATCACCGATCGCGCAATCGTCCGACCTCCTGGCCGTGGTGACGAAGGAATGTGCCGTGTTTAGTTTGCGGGTATAATTACATCACCGCTTCTCGACTCTCGTCGCTGCCGTTTCGGTATGTGCTTGGATGTTTTCGGGTATAGCTTTGTAATTTCCGCGCGGTAGCTATCAGTTTGATATTGACCGTTGCGGACCGGCCGCGTGACGTGACCGAGGGAATTTCAATATCGATGAAGCTCGTCGACGGTTATTTTTGAAACCCTCGCCGCGATGATGTCTGTTCTGTTCTCAATGTGTACACGGCTGGATAGATCATTGCGCGCTAGTCTCGCGTGCGGACACGGCGTGCGATGCTGGCGGGAGTCAGCTCCGCCGTTTGCTCGGCCGCGCCGCGCTGCGCTGCACACGATGCATGCTGACTTCAAATATACACCTTTCATTACAGCCGGGCCGAAAGTCACTCTACCATTTCGAAATTAAATAACATTTCGTATTTTATTTATTTATCTTCTACTTGATATTCTTTATAGAATGGAAATTTATTACCTATACGTGATACTCAGTTCGCATCTGTGGAGATGAAAATGGGACTCATTTTCATATTACGTAACGTAATTGGGTGCGTGTACACTGATGAGTCTTTGCTCTTTGGCAGTATCTTCTCTGTATACAACGCTCAATAGACATACATATCTGTACTGTTCTTTTCGCGACGAGTCTCATCGGTGTATATGCACCATTAAAATATCCATAATTTCTGTATAATAATAATCAAATTTTCATAGTTTCTATGTAATAAATATTAATAATTAGACCCACGATTTAAAACGAAAAGAAAGTTGTAGTTAAATCGTTTTCAACCATAATACTAATGACATCTACGACTACGAGGAAGTAATTGTTTATTTTAACTCTCATCTAATTTCTAGAAATTTTCCGCGCTTTTACCGTTGCTGATTATTAGCAAAGTTTAACAATAATATATATATTTTTTTAAATAATGTACAATTTTGTGCACATCGGATTCGTGAGTTGTTGAAATGCAATCTAAGGAATACGCCAAGAGAAAATTATATACTTAATGTTAAAATAAGAAACAAGGCGTATCTCATTTCTAATTTTTATATTAATTTACGTACAATCATTAGATAGATATACAAAAAAAAATTAATATACTAACAGCAAATTTAATTAAATTTATGAATAATCAGTCCTTTATTGCAATAACAAGTGATCCAAATTCATCCGTTATTTTGTTCAAACTCAACCTGTTTCTGAGAAATTTTCACCATTTTTGTAGGGAATTTTCACAATTTCAATCGTGTATAAAAATAGAGCTATATTTGAAATAATGGTTGAGTTTGGATCATTCATTATTACGTATAGGGTGTTCATCGGAAAAAAATTTAAATTAAATTCGTGCGCGTCGCGCTTTTTGTACTCACTTTAATATTCGACGAGTAAGTGATGGGCCGAGCACGCAACTTATCCGGTGTTGGGTTCAAAAGTTCAGACAAGAAGAGACAGTGGTTAACCAAACTCCTCCGGAACCATCAACGTCAGCAACGACGCCAGAACATGTGGCTTAAGTTCGGCGTGAAATTACGCCCAATCAGCCTGTACTGGAATAAAAAAATCAACAGTGCACGTTATTTTGAAAAATAAACTACAGTTTCACCCATACAAACTGCAAATCGTGCAGTTCCTCAACGAAAATAACTATTCCTTACTTGAAACCTTAGTGAGAACGATGTTGGAACGTTTTAGAACAGCACGAACGCTTGGAAACATATTGTTTACTGATGAAGCACATTTTCATATCGATGGCTATGTCAATAAACCGAACATGAGTTACTGGTGCCCCGACAACCCGAGGGAACGCCACCAAAAACGTTTGCATTGTGGTGTGCAATTTCTGCCCGAGAGATAATTGGCCCTTATTTTTTTAACCAGCTAGAGACAGTCACTGCTGACGTGTATTGTCGAATGATCGACGAGTTTTTGGTACCGCAACTGCAGCTGTTTCCTGGATTCAACAACAGAACACAATTTCAGCAAGACGGGGCCACTCCGCACACAGGTAGAATTTCAATGGTGAAGCTGAGGGGATTTTTCCCAATAAATTTATCAGCAAGTACGGAGACATACCCTGAGCACCTCGGTCACCGGACCTTACACCGTGCGACATTTTATATGTCGAGAGTCTACAGCAACAATCCTCGAACAATTCAGGGTCTACAAGAAAATATCCACAGTTAATTTGCTGCCATTGAACCAACGCTTTGCTCTCGCGTGTTTGTAAATTTAAGAGTCCGATTTCAATAGTGTCTTGAGAGAAATGGACGGCATTTAGACGACATTGTTTATAAAACGTAAAATACAGACACCCTATGTTTACATTTACTTATAAAATCTTGGGTACCAAAATTTGAAGATACGATCATATGAACATTTTTGAATTAAACAATAGTACATGGCATATTTTGATATTCAGGTTGTAATTTATTTCCTCTCTTCTGGCTTTTCCTCTCAATTGGGATCATGTCGTCTACTCCACGTTCTTGCTATAATGGATTGTCAAGTCTGTTAGGTCTAGGATTTTCATGACTTTTAGAATCGTTGACATCCACATCCTCGACGGTCTTCCACGGCTCCGTGGTGCTTTCTGCTGGTGACCATCCTCTCTTGGTGTGTGCAAGTTCCACGGGTAATGTCAATTGTCAATATATTGTTTTATTAAATATAGATCGAAAAAAATCGTATTTGATTTGTTGTGTTGTGACAATGGAGTTCTATAAAATGAATGGGTACCGCCTGTATTAAAAAATAAAAGACAGAAACGAATTATGGACCTTTTTTGAGCAACAATACTAATAATACTTGGCAGTTACTTTGTGGTGCAACACGATTAAATTTTATTTTTTCAGTTATTTAAATTTTTTCAATAATTTAAATTAAACTTTGAGATAAACAGACGCCGAGTTATTTATTTTGTTACTATTATAATCATCAGGCATATCAACCTGGTGATGATGAGAGGGCTGCACCTCTCGAAACTATAGTAGTGACGAATAACTCTGTGTGGCCAGGGGCGGATTTAGCCGTCGAGGGGCTCGTTTCACTGGACATTTTGTCTTGACACACGCCCAGGTATATTGACTAAAACAGGTGGTCTTATCTATTATATATACAGGGTCTTTCAAGAAGGACGCGATTTTAAAATGTAAATAAAACAAGTTGTGTGTGAGATATCCACTCATTTTTTTTTTCATTTGAAAGTATGTTTTATGGCATTGAGTGTGGAATATAACGTCGTTCTAATATCCACCGCGGCTTTGCTTGGTGGCACATCTTCGGGAGGTCCAATTTTCAATTATGTACTTAATTTGGCTTAATTTGCTGGATGTCGTTTGTTATGTTGACTTCGAGGGCGTCATTTTTTTGCGCCTTATTCGCAAAGACTTGCAATTTAAGATACCCTAAAGGAAGATGTCTAAATGCGTTTAATCGTACGATCTCGGTGGCCAGTTCACGTCACCGCCGCGCGAGATAACCATGCCCTCAAATCGCTCGTGTATAATGTCCATCGTGACATGTGCTGTGTGGCACGTAGCGCCGTCCTGTTGGAACCACACGTTATCGGTGTTCATATCATCCAGTTTAGGCCGCAAGAAGTTGCTTATCCTCGATCTGCAGCGCTCGCCGTTGACGGTTATGGCGATGCCAGTTTCGTTTTGGAAGAAGTACGGACCGATGATTCCGCCAGACCAAAATCCGCACCAAACAGTGACTTTCTCGGGATGCATTTGGTGCTGGTGTATCTCGTACGGATTGGTATCGCCCCAAATCCGACAAAAATGGGCCTCGTCGCTAAAGATGATTTTTTAGCGAAATTGGGTCAATTGGGTCCAGAGCCCAATCAGCGAATACACGGTGATAAAGTGATTGAAGAAAAAAAAAATTTAATAAAGCTTGTCACAAATACGATATTCTAAGGTAGCTCGTAGAGCTAAAAATATTTAAGCATACTTATTAGCGTTATCGAAATTGATTGATTTATTAAATAGGAGTGTTGGATGAGAGCGCCAAAACGCGGTGGCGGCGTCACGCGCCAAAATAATAAATGTGCCCAACGTGCCCACCTTCCGTCTAAAGAAAGCGGACCGTCCTCGCCTGCGTGGCCAGCGCCCGGCACCCGGCACCCGGCACCCGGTGCCCACTCTCTCCCCGCAGCCTCAGGTGGGACCTGTAATAGTCAACGAACACAAATCTGAAATAGACGGGTCCTCTCACCGTTCTATTCTCGACCCGGGCTACGCCCCACGTGAGGCGCCCCCGCGGCCCCAGTTCCACGGCGGGCGGAAGTGACACTTGGCAACAAACAAGTTTTCTTCTGTAGGAAAATTATAGAATCAGTTTTTTTGAAATATTTTCGTAACTCATTTTATTTGTAATTGTTCCGAGAGTTTCTGATTCATTTTAAATTCATTGAAAAATACATTGCGACTGTTATTATGCACACATGTGTTTTGTATGTCTTTTAATCATTCACTTTATGTACCTATTATCGAGTACGTTTTATTTTTATCACTCTTTTTCTTTATATGTTTTTATACATTGGTGCTTAATATTTGTTTATAGTTATTTATATATTCATGCCATACACGAGTGCAATAGACCTAGTCGACAATACTTTATGGGTGGATACCTGACTAAATTACGAGTCGAAAATGTTCATGGGATATGTGCCTAATCTCAATCATGTCAGAAATCGTAATTATACGATTATTTCGATTAATTTAAATATTTTATTAATTCCAAATATATATATATATATATTGAATACGAAAAATTTGAGGTTTTCGAATTTTGAGAGGTTATACTATTTTTTGTTAGATGATTTAGGGCCTGAAGCAAAGATAGATTAATAATGGAACAATTTCGAAGTGCGCAGATTTCAAACATGACACGATTTTGTAAAAAAATTAAAAAAATATATTTTTCTTAACAGTGCCGAATTTGAATATATTCCTTGATCAGTTTCGACCCATAATTTAGTTAGGTTACCTTTAAATATTGTGGACTAGGTTTGTTACACCTGTATATTATGCCTAATTATGTTCTGGCATATTCTATAATATTATATTTTTATGTATATATTTTATTGTCAATGCAATATGACTGCACAACCTGTATCTGTAGGCTACGGTGGGTTTCTAAGAGGTTTAATGACCATATTTGTATTGTAACTCGTTTATTCTGTTATCAAACTGCTAATATTGTTAGTTTGCAGTATTGTACTGCGTCTTTTCCTTTTATGAATCCTGTATTATAGAATGTCCGTATTCGATATACATGTACATATATACCTGGTGCATATATGTACATGTATATCATATAGGTACATATACGTGTACACGCGATGCCTGGTGAGATGAAAAATCAAAAAAATCATTTCCATAAGTGAAAATAACGATTTTTTAATTTTAAAGAACATAGACAATTGTAGAACTATAAACAGTTTATGTGTAAAGCGCCCTTGAGGTGAAAGTTTTTACGAAAATGGCGCTATACAAATTATCCATTATTATTATTATGAAAGGTTCAAAGAGCGCAGTAAAGGGCTTGATAGAGGTATTATTTCGCAGAGGTGTTAATTTTTAGATGGCGCAATGCCGGATATGTCAGCTAGTATGAATATAAAATGATTATAAAAGTAGATGAACACCTAAAGTGAACATTTACCTAATAATTTACTAACTAAATTAGAAGTTAGTTTAACACGGTGACTTTTCTCCAAGATACCTTCTTACTATCATGTGGTAATTAATTTGTATTTACCTAATTAACATTTTAGTGTTGCGCAGATCGCCGCCTTATCATAAGTCTCTTTTACATACATAACTTCCGGTAAATTTCCGGTTTCGTCGCTGGAGCTGGGGGTCCTCGGACATCTCTCCGAAGTTGCACCCAAACTTAAAATCCTGATCGATTTTAGAAACCACTTTACATTAATTCCATGCCCTAACAATGTCAACAGTCTTATCGTTATCTCACAATGGTTATTTATCTGTACGTTATCTGACAGGTAGACGCTTCCCCATCAAGGTTAAAACCCACATAAATATCTCCGAACAATCTAGACTTCCTAAGTTTTTTTTTTACGAACAACAGATAAAAAAAATATTTTCATTTCATTAATATTTTAAGAAGTGATTCTCATCAAGGAGTATTATATGTATGTATCTAAAACAGTGGTTCCCAACCTGTGTGCTGCGAACGATCGAGGAACTGTGCCCGAAGATATTATTGCTTGCAGTAAAATTCAAGAGTTATTTTAATATTTAATATACGCTTCTATGAAAACATATACTTATCTAGTGTGGTAAGTAAAGTAGCTAGTAGTAGTAGTAGTATCTTACTTTAATTATCCTGATAGATTCAAATTTTTTATTTTATTTCAAATTTAAAATTATTTTTTTGAAGTAATATTGTTGTATTGTTTCATTACTATGCGACATGAACGGAATCACAAGGTGATTATGTATATGCAGGATTACGTTATGATATTACGAAAAAAATTTATCACAAATAATTACTTCTGATGAGGATTCAGGTGCCGCGAAAATGTTATAATTTGAACAGTGTGTCGTGATGCTTAAAATATTGAGAACCGCTGATTTATAAAATATCATAATAGTGTGCACTAGTCGTGCACGCGTTAATTTTATCGTGCCCAATTAATAAATAATTAAATAAACATACACATTTTCAATTGTAAACATGTAATCGACATTCAGATATTCTTTATTTACTAACACCGTTTATCTTTCTATTTGTATATGAATGGAACACTCGGTGAGTCATTATAGTATTATTAAATATGTAATAGGAAATATGTAATGTCGGCTGTCCTTTCCTGTTTTAAAACGATGTTCTTACCCGAACACTTTTCCCATCTTATCTTCCATTTTCTAGAAATTGATCTGTCACTTTTTTCTAGAAATCACTCATCGTGATGCATATCATCACTTATTTACACATATAATATAAATATTCTCGGTTTCTAAGAAGACCGTCACAACTCGAAAATAGTCATTTTAGAGATTTTTTATATGAAACTGAAAATATCATGTATGTAGAAAGGCAAGTTGTAACACGTTTAAAATCTCTAAATGACAATTATTGCAGTCTATTTTTCCAGACATTTTATGTCGTAATCCTAAGCAAAAGAGTCTTTTATATTTTATAAAAAAAATATGTTTTTTTTTAGTTTTTTGAAATAATATTTTACAAAAATTCAACATTTAAAAATGCTCTTAGGTTTTCACGGCCGTTCAGAATCTTCTGTGTATAGTTTTCTGTGCTAATCTGCCGTGTATATCTGACTTTTCTGGCCGACGTTTTGGATCCCATTGCCGGGTCCATCATCAGGGCTGACGTATGACTGTAAGTGTATCATGTCATTGGGATGTTACGGCCGGCAGTGGTGCTCTGGTCAATTTGTTGTTAATTTTGTTTTGTCCTTTTCCCCTTTTCAGGGGCGTGTTCTTTTCTTCCCTCGTCTCCCCAACCAAAGCTACATTTTAATTTATTTGTTTTTGTCATCTACTATGTCTATTTGTTAAAATGTTTATAAATTATCAATAAATAAAGGATTGGGGCCAATGAGGGTTTTTATGATGACGGCTGTGCAGCTCCGTCTTGACACTATGTGCGAGAAGAAATCGCACAGCTGCCTATTAGTATTAAAAAAATACCAACCTGGCGGCGATTTTGCTTATAAACGGTCCTGGGTAAGCGGCGGGTTCACCCACCCTTATTGGTATTAACAAAACAAAAAAATAGTACTGTGTCGAAAGCAGGGACCGTCGTTTATTAGTTACTAGCTTGCACTACCGTGTTGTGTGAAATGAGTAGTATTGTGTTATGTTAAGTTCCATCTACTGTCGGATCACTATCTGCGAGGGCTCTTCGACTCTTATGGTTTTGAAATTTGACACGAGATTTTTAATTTTATGCCGTCATCCCTATTATTTCAAGACCGGTGCGATGTAATTCCCCGGCCTCTGTACAGAGTAAATTCAACGTGTGGATGAAAAAACTGCAAAGAAAATCGATACTTAATAATAACAATATATAGGCCTAGACGTCGAAAATCCTTTGTTCTAAGTATTATGTTGCAATAAAAATGTAGCGAGTCTCTATCATACGCATTTATGACTGTTTTAACGCAAAACATAATTTTGCATTCGACCGTACATAATAACATCAAAATTGCGAACACGTCACCGAATTGAGGTAAAAATAAATGACTCAATGTGATTTGGGGGCTGGGATGATCTTCAGGGATTATTTTAACCTTTAGTAGTCGAGAGTCTACTGTAACTATAATATATTTAAGGGGAATGAATATCAAATTTCAAACCACAGATGGCGATAGGGAAGTTGTAGTTAAATAAATGAAAGATTTCTACATGCTAACGTATATATAACTTCCAAAAATTAGATAGATGTGGAGGTTGATTCAACGTACACTTTAGGGGTTCCTTGTCTTGACACACGCCCAGGTATATTTAATAAAACAGGTGATCATATCTATATAGAGGTTAATTTAACTTAATGCATTTTAAACTGATTGTATTTTACAATATACTGATCTAAATGAGAATTATATAAAATTGGATTTTCAGACATATTCTAGTATAATTTTGCACACCGAGATCAAAACTAAGACTACTCAAGGAAACAAGAATTTTGATTTATTATATTCGCATATATTCGCTGTCATATTCGCAACTAAATTGGCCCCAGTTCTCGAATAATGTCATTTTAGGATACATTTATGACCTAAAATGTTATTTAGTTTCATAACTATAGTGGCAAAAAATGGAGAATATAGCTGCCATATTTTCTAAATATATAAGATTCTCATTAGTGGCACCTATCCTGTTTCAGGGAAATGAATATCAAATTTCAGACCATAGATGGTGACAGCGAAACTATAGTTAAATACATATATTCAACTTCCAAAAATTGTATATATATGGAGGTCGATTGTGGGTGAACGTTACATTGTGTAAAGTGATCACTTCAGCCAGCTGAAGACAGGTCGTAAGCTTTGTAATTACCCATATTTCCATATTTTCCCATATAATATAAATAGCTTTGTCTTCATGAGATATCTATAATTTGTTTTCGGAGGTAAAAATCCAGCAATTGTGTGTTCTTGGACATACTCAAAAGTATTGTTAACATAATTTATATTATTTCATCATAATTGGTGTTTGGAAAATGGTTCTGAGAATGTAAAATGTTCGTGGTATCGCGATATTACTGGACTTGCGGGATACAATATGACAGTATGTGCGTCACACGATCACGTGTGGTTCACCCGCCGAACGCGTGTTTTGGACGAAGAACTATGTTTAGAGCACCTGCTCTGCTTGTCGTGTTGATCAACTATATGAAAGCCTACTGTTAACCGATTGTAATTCGATGCGTGTGCTTCAGATGCCATTTGTTCAAATGTTATTGAACCCCGATGACGACTTTTTTGACGGAAATCGCAACGCATTATTTTTTAATGCGCTCCCAAATTTCTGTGTAGGATTTTGTGTTAGCGCTATGTATACTTAATATATGGGGGTATATATTGTTGTTATAACAGGGATCTAAAAATATTTTCGCTCCATGTACCATAGCACGTTTGAGACCCTCTGCAACACTGTATATCGTTTTTACAAATGTTGATGGAGAGACGGAGCGGCAGCCATCTTGGCTGATATACAGTGTTGTTGCAGGTAAGATATCTGGTTTACCTGGTCGTGTCAAGTCTTCCGCGGACGTCCTCTATTTTTGGTGCAATCGACGCTTGCGTCATATATCTTTCTTGTCATTCTATCCTCATTCATCCGTTTCATATGACCAAACCACCTGAGTGATCCTTTCTTAATCTTACTCACTAGATTTACATTCTTTCTTTATTTATTCATTCTTTACTCTGTCATAAATGGACCTGCCACAGATACGCTTAAGCGATCTCATTTCCACTGCATTCAGTCTATTTTAGTTCCTATTCTGCCAGCTACATCTGCTGGCCTCACTTCCATATAACGGTGTCGGTACCAGGACTACATACCTATTTACCTATATTACGTTTTATATCGACAATTTCCGGTCGCCATCTTAGATTATTAATTTTTTCATTGTTTATATTTGGTTTTTTCAAATTTTTGTCCAGAATGATAAAAATCACTGCCGAAGACCGTATTCTGATCAAAAATTTGCGAATTGAAAATCGTTGGGGTGCTAGATAAATGATCAAAGAGTTTTAAAACAAAGCCTGGAGTATAGCTAGACATTACAGCAGGACGGAGCTCCATCTCACACAGCCAGAAATACAATCAACTTTCTTCGTCATGAGAATGTTAATTTCTCACTTTTTTTGGGTCAACCCGTATATACAGAAAACTCTGAATCTTCTAGTTTGGTTCCAAATAATAAATTGCTGTTTTATTTCACATTTGAAAGAAGTCAAACACTACTAATTAAAATCATTATTTAAAAGCATCTTTGCGTAACGAATTATTATTTGGTTTGTCCACAAGGATTTAGCGCGCGCCCACGTTTGTGAGAATGACCGCAACAGCCTGTGCGCGCGTGTTCGCTCCTGCGTACTTCTGCCCACGATAATTAGATCGTGGTTTGCGCATGGCGTCGCGACGCCCATTCGAATTTCGAGTGGCCGTCGTAAATTCCGATCAAGAACCGACATGGTCTGAGATTGGAAATGGGCGAAAGATGTGTATGCGATGCGACTTCAACTCTCGGTCAGACGTACTAATAGAACGTATTCTAAACGAAAAAAAAAGGCTTACCAATCTTAAAAATTTTTTCGTAAATTTTTGCCACAGCATCTGTCCTCAATTGAAGTTTTAAGCACTTGAATAATATTTAAATTTACAACATTTGTAATGGAGGACAACTTACTTATAAGTTAGTGATTTTTTTGTCAGGACTGTGTCTCGTGACACAGGGAACAATAGTAGCTAACCATCAATTTGACATTCACTAGACTCTTGAGAATGTCTTAAGAGTCTAGAAAGTTCCACCAAAAACGCTTCAAATGAAATGTCTTAACTTAGTTGATTACGGCACAGACCGTGTTTTTTTTATTTTATATTATTTTAATATTAGAAAATATAATAAATTTATAAAATAATCAGTTAGATATATATATTTCTTTTAACATTTATTTCTTCTCTATGACAGTAAGACTCGTATATACGAGAATTTGTGTTTCAGTTTGTCTATGTACATAATTTTTGATTTCAGATATAAATTTATAGTAGTCTGTAATTTTTCTAATTGTGATGGGGAGATTGTTAAAAGATTTGATGCCTTGATAAATATAGTGATTTTGGGTTACGTTATATTTTAGTTTTGGAATATCAATTAGGTCTCTAAATCTTGTGGATCGGAATTAGCTTCTAATATTTTTATTTTAAAAAATTGGATAATTGATTTTTTTTTGTATATGTCTATTATTTTAGGTACTTTGAATTGAAATCTGTGAAGAGTTAGATACTTGGATAGTATTTTTTTTTTTTAAAGAATAATTTTTATCATTTTTTGAGTGATTTCTAATTGTGATATTGCAGTTTTATATGGTACTCCCCATCCAATAATACCGTATTGTAAATGTGACTACAAACACGTAATATATTATTTTCAAATTTGTAAGTGATAAGATATGTAGGTAGTTTTCCTAATTTTGTTTATAAGATTAGTAATATGTTCTTTCGATTTGAGTTTGTTATCTATAATGATTCCTATGTACTTGATAGTCTTTTTCTTCAGTTGATGAACATTGGTCGCAAAAGTCTTCTTGAGTACAGGCTTTAGTATGAATTTTAATATTAATTTCAGTGTTATCTTTCTGTTAAATAGCAAATCGTAGAAAGTATGTTTTATCAGTATTAATTGATAGTCGGTTATCATCCGTCCACTTTTTTATGGTATTAACATCCTCATTTATTTCCAAAACTTTAATATTATGCAAGTTGTAGTACATATATCTGAATTTCTTCTATAAACAGTTTATTCATTAACTCATTAATTAATTAATCACTCATTAAAATTTCTGTCATATTTTGAAATATCAAACTTAACCACATTTAGGCTCTAACCAGGCTGTCGGGGTCGCCTAGTTAGTCATTTTTAACTCGACAATGCAATAACACTTTACTATCATTTACTTTTTAATACAAGTGGACATCTTGTTTGTCAGCGAAGTAGTGCGCACCCATTATGAATATCCACTGAAGGAATCACCACGAACATGTCAATCCCTAAACCGCAACACGAAATCTCCACAGCTGTTTTCTACCTGACCTCTAATAAGCATTGTATAAAAATTCGTAAAACAAAATATACAAAAAAAATTCAATAATTCAAATTTTCAAAATTAAAAATCAATTAAATTTTAGAAGCCAATTCCGATCTACAAGATATAGAGATCAAATTGATATCCCAAAATTAAAATATACCGCAACTCAAAATCAATATATTTATCAAGGTATCAAATTTTTTAACAATCTCCCCATCACAATTAGAAAAATTACGGACTATCATAAATTTGTAACTGAAGTTATAAAAATATGTACACAGACTAACTGAAACATAAATTAACTCGAATATACTCCTTCTCTATACACGAGTCTTACTCTCATAGAGAAGAAACAAATGTTAAAATATATTCACTGATTATTGAAATTGTATTATATTTTTAATATTAATAAAAAAACACGAAAGCTTAGGTCACTACTGAAATACTGAAAATATTTACAAAAATTAAAGTAATAATACTACGTACCAAAGAGCGAGGCTTTTAATATGATGTTTACTTTAATACTTTTATAAATTATTAAGGAGAACACATTTTTATTGTGAAGTTGTAATTATTCAGAACAGACGGTTTGTGATGTAACATATAGGTTCGAAAATTTGTCATGAAAAATACTGGCGCTATAACACAATTGGTAGTGTACTTCCACGGATCGGACATAGAGATCCAGGTTCGAATCCCGGTAGCGCAAAAACAATATTTTTCTACAAAATTGATTTTATATGTATATATTTATAATTAAAACATTAAATTAGTACTTTTATAAATATTTTTTATTTAGTATTGTCTTGTGAGTTTTTAAAAAATTTAAATTGCTTTATTAGTTTTATTAATTATAAAAATTTACAGCTATTTCCATTCTATTATAAAACGTACATAAATATTCCATGGAATGTGCTTTACTTTATGATTTTATA
Organism: Eubasilissa splendida; assembly: GCA_031772225.1. Taxonomy (NCBI): domain Eukaryota; kingdom Metazoa; phylum Arthropoda; class Insecta; order Trichoptera; family Phryganeidae; genus Eubasilissa; species Eubasilissa splendida. The sequence goes on from CM062848.1 coordinate 29,194,754, forward strand.
GTTTTTTCTTCTAAAAATTGATAAAATAATGTGAAACTGCATACAAAACATTGAGCTATAATAATATTTGATATTATAAGATATAGTGAATAATATTTTTGTTTTGTAAATAAAGTGAATAATCTTGGTTATGCTAATTAATTATTACAGAACTACAACTATTTAAAATTATCAATAAACAATATTATGTGACATTTATTATCGCATAGATGTTGCTATTGTTTTGTATATATTGTTGATTTGTAATTATATTAAAATTATGACCGGTTTTTTCAATGTAAAAAGCAGTAAAATATAATATTTACAACTATGTTTATTCAGCGATTGTACACGATATATATTCACGATAGTGCAAAAAAATAATTTATATATACGGTAAATTCATATTTTATTTAAATGCGTATACTTTATTATGTATATCAATATTAAAATTTTTAACTATTCAAAGGTTTTTGGTGAAACTTTGTGGAATTACATGATTATTTTGTAAATTGAGTTAAAACACGGTTTTATTCCACTGTATTTTATTGTATTTAAACGTTAGAACGTTTTCGGGAACATCTTCCCATTATCAATAATATAATTCAACTAAAATTAAAATCACTTTCAGACTAATTACGGGTGCGTTTGGAGTTAACGGAGGTGGAGTTAAAATGAACTCCACGAAAACTCCACCCCAAGCCGAATTAATGAAATAATTTTTTTAATTAGTAAAAGATTTGCAACACCGGCGAAAATGTACATAAAATAAGTTTTATGCGTGTCGAGAGGGTAGTCTTAATACACTTCCAATCCATATTGTTTATATTTAGTTAATTTTCTAATTATCGTCTACGTACGTACATAATCAATATAAGAAAACTTTAATATTAAATGGTATTTTTTTTAATGATTAGCGAATGTAAGATATACCCACGTGGGCAGCTGCTCGCCGCGTTTTACGCTTTCCCACACTATTTCGTGGTAGGCTAAAATTAGTCCGTCAATTTGTGGAGACTTCAATTAGGGCCTTATTCGTTTTAATTGCTCCCGAGAGAACAATGACTCCATCGGGCTATCTTCACCGACAGCTAACCGCCAGTGTCTAGGACATGGTCAGCGAGACCGGACCGGAGTAATACTACTACTAATTCTATAAGTATATAGTATATTACTAGATCTTCAAGTGGGAGGTCAATTTAGATCATTCGCATACTTAGGTCTTGGAGCTCGTTGTTCCTCGTAGCAGACACGTTTACACTGTAATGGCCGGAAGGCAAATGACGCGATCGGGATCAAATTTTGCACATTTGACCGCAGTTGTGCCGACTCTAAGCACGCATGCGCAGAAGGTAGTAGATATTTTTTACTCGCCCTCGTTAGTATAACACTAGTAAAATCTATAAAGAGTCGAATATTTTATTTAAATTGTTAATAATAATTTACTAGTGTTTAAAACTCATCCTAAACCGCCATAATAGTTCTGAACTGAATCTTTTTCCGTGGCAATTAATGGTTACAGCACGACAAGCACAATCCAAAACCATGTTTCATTGTTCTACATTTATATCCATCTTTCTTGTGCACAACGATTTATTATTCTATCAACATTTTCACTATGTACCCAGTTTTTTTTAAATGTCGTTACTTTTTCGAGCTCGTCATTTTAGTTGTCATTCCCCATTTTTTATAAACTTGATCGTCTTCCATATTAATAAAACACCACAAACTAAACTATACTTTTTAACATCTAACTAACCATTTGAAAAAAGATCCTCATGAAATAAATAAAACTCACCGGCATAAAATATTAAATATTATTATTATTATTATTATTAATTTAAATACAGATGGAATGTATGAATTTCTCTTTGTGACAAACAGAAAAATATTAGGGTTTCAGACACGATATAACAGACCTAGTCCACAATATTTTATAAGTGGATACTTGACTAAATTACGAGTCGAAAATGTTTAAGGAATATGTGAGGAAGAGAAAGTTGGAAATGGCAGAGAAAATATGAATGCAGTAGGAATATGATCGTTGAGAAGAATGTGTAAGAACATATTGTAAAGTCGAGGAGAGTATTATACTTAAAATGAATAGATTTATTGAAAGATCAGACTTGATTTAGCAAAAATTATTTTGAAAGTGTATGAATGCAGATGCAGGGATGTAGAAGATGCGTGTCAGGAAGCGAATCTGGCATTCAGGGTAAAAAGTACCGTGCAATATATACGTATATATATATATTTTTATAATATTAGCAAATTCAAGTTCAAGTTCATAAACTTAGTTGTAGAGATTGTACTTCTTTATATATTGGTAAAACGGGTCGAAATTTTAACATAAGAGTCAAAGAGCATTAAAAATGTTTTAATAATAATGGTTTTTAGAATTTCCAATTAGAAATTTGAAAATGATTATATTTGTCTGATTTACGTATAAACAATGATGGTCTGAAATTGAATAATTTAGAATCATTACAAATAAATAAAGCGTATAAAATTAACCAAAATATTATAAATGTAACCTGACATATTCAAAAAAATTTTCACATTTTTCATCATCGTAACAATTAAAGTTAGGACGTACTACATTTATTTTTAAATTGTTTTTTTTTTTAAACATTAAATAACGTGATATATATGGATTTGGTTAGTTAATTTGACATCCTGACGAAGAAAATAGTATTTTCCGAAACCGGTTGGTGTAATAATTAAGTGGTTAAAAATCAAAGTTTATATATGGACGTCAATTCAATTCAAACCGATATAGTCCGGCTGTTATTTGCAGATTTAAAATAATTTTTTAATATGAAGACAGTTATTATATTTTTTGTTAACAATAAATAAATCACCTCGATATTACATTGTTTTAGTTTCATCAAACATCGTCCAAATTTTATTTCAAGTTCATGTGGTGTTAAAAAATCTCTATTTTAGTTCTGCAATTATTCGACAATGATTGTGCCGATTCAGGCCGATTGAATTTGCTCACAGTTGACACGCATTATTGTGTTTTTTTTTTTTGCTTCTCAAATGTCGTTCCCTAATGAAGCGGCGAGACTTTCAATTCATTCAAGATTTCTCTACAAACGTATCGCGCCCCGTGCCCACTGTGCGCAGCGAAATTGCGACATACTTCGTCATGTGGCAATTATCAAAGTGATCGTTTTGCTCTTTCTTTCTTTTCGCTTGTTTCTCGCTCACTTCCATCCAATGTTCTCTCTAAAATGAGAGTAGGTACTCGTGCGTGCTGAGCAAAGTATAATATAAATCCTCATCAGCGAGTTTCCGACACAAATTTTTAATGTTGTCTTATGTAAATAATAATTATAAAATAGTTTCATTTGATATAGCATAAGGTATAATTATAGTGACATTTTTCTTATGTAACATACAATTGTCTGTAAGGCAACAGCGTCGTAAACCTATGAAAGATTTCAGACTTTCGTTGCAAACTTACAATTTGCCAACCGAGGTATTATTCGTTTTGAAGAAATTGTCAGTCATATTTTAATTTAATACCAATATTTATTAACTTAATTAACGATATTCTTCGACGCAGTATTAAATGATTTTCCTTGTTTTTGTATTCGTAACTTTTTATTGTGCATGTGAAATGTGTTAGGACAGAGATTCCCCTCAGGGGGTAATTTTAGAGTTCCAAGGGGGCTGCCTTTATCTAAATAATAATGGGCAATGCTGTAACCATTAATGGTGATCGCTATCGTCACATGTTGAAAAACTTCTTGGTGGCAGAATTGAACCGATTGGGCCTGCAACACATGTGGGTTCAACAGGATGGTTCCACCTCACATACAGCCCGAGCTACGCTTAAGACTTTGCGAGTAATTTTTCCCTGCCGCATAATGTCAAAAAGTGGTGATATCGACTGGCCTCTTCGATCACCCGATTGACGGCTCTCGACTGTTTTCTGTGGGGGTGCAGTGTGCGAGAATATGAAAAATATGGTTAAAAGAGCACGCATTTGGCCGATGTCACATACCATACAAATTGTAATAAACCAAATAATCAATAAATAAAAACCAAATTAAAAAGTTATGTTTCATTTCCTAGTTATTCAAAAACAACATCGACCTGGAATATAATATTCAGCCTGTACTTCAGGTGCGCGCTGTCGTTAAGAGCGCTGCTTCCACCATTCATCGCAGGAAGCCGGTGTATTTCAGAAAACGCCGCGGAAAATCTGTATTTCCATCGCCGTGCCGCTTCCGCGATTCATTATTTCGGTTTACGTTTTTGGCCGCGGCGCCGCCATGTTGCGGCCGTTTCCCGCCAACGGGCGCTGGGGCCGCGCAATGGCCGCTGAATGGAGCCGGGTTTTACTATGTACTAGTAAATATAATAACATTTTGCCCGCTCCGCGTCCCACGTGAAAATGCAAATTTATAAATAAAAAGACGTGTAACATCCTGCTAGCACAATGGCGGGCGGTGTTCCACTACCGCGTCCTACGTTGCTGTCGAATGCAACGGTCTCGCGCTGGCGGTGGCGGCCCGCTATCGTATTATTAATCAAAATCAAGTTTGTCGCCTTTCGCAATTCAATTTGTTTTTATAAATATTTTGACATTCGGAGAATATCGGTCGGCTTGTTTCCCCCTTTTTAGCGATGATTAATGGTTACGTTGTTTATTTTCTGTTTTATTCCGAGGTATTATTGGATTTTTACTTTTAACCCGCTAAACTATTTCGGGACACGATCGATTTCATTAGTTTATTTCATATGATTGAGTCTTTTCGTTCAGAAATCTTATTTATAAAATTACCTTTTTAAATGCGAATCAAATGTATTAATTAGAAAGATACGCATATATAAGAAATTTTATCGTAAAATATATTGTTGTTGCTACCGAGATTCGAACCTGGATCTCTTTCCAATTCGGGGAAGGTGCATTATCCAACTATGCTACAGTAGACAGTACATTTGTCGACAAATTTTACGAACCCATATGCTACGTTTTTTTTCAAATTAATACATCTACCGTTCCATTATGTGAAAGCCATCTACACTTATGTTCTGAATAATTACAACTTCACAATAACAATGTGTTCTTCTTAACAATTAGTACCTACGCTAGTTACGCGTGTGGTTGTTATGTGTACAGTTCACTGGCAAGGAAGGGAGAAAATAATAAAATGTACCATATTTCCTCGATTATAAGACGCACCTTTCTTTTTATATACCAATAATAAATTGTGTGAATTTTATTATAACAGAAAGTCATACAATCATAAAAAGGATTTAAAAATATACATATTTATTAAGTACTATCACCATCAAAGTTTGAAATTTCGACAATTGACTGAAATTATTACAAATTTACATCCTGCAGCTCTGTTTCCGCGCTCAATAACTTTTCTTCTCAATGCATCTTCATAATGCCGGCATTTTAAACGGTAATTAGGGACAACATTTTTACTCTAACTCAAACGTGGTCAGTCAGTGCCTACTGGAACTAACCACTGACGCCCCCACGACTGCGGAATATTGCAGCGATTGTAAGATGCCATCGATTGCAAGACGCACCCTGACTTCAAAGATACCAAAATAGGAAAAAACATGCGTCTACCTAAGTAGTTACCTACCGTGTGAATTTTCGGTCATGTATTTTGAAAATGTTTTGGGTACTTACTGAATAAAATATGCAACCATTACGGTAAACTTATTGTCGAGTGTGACGTATTTGTTCGGTCGTTTATCATCACACTTTTCTGAGATTCATTGAATTTTTTTGGGGCCTCTAGCTCTAAGAAGTTGATATATCATTAATTTAGTGTGAAGTAGTTGTGGTCGTTGTGAACTTCACGCCTGATAAGGAGTTCATCCAGTGTGGACGTGGACTGATTATGCAAGTGCAATATTGCGTGTCAGCGTCTTGTCGAAGAATGAATGGCTGGAGATAAGACTGACTTCCCGTCTTTCGTTTCTTTAATTATTATACTTGTGAATGAATGTCCAGGGGTGAATCACGCTAATTTTTATTAATCTTATTTCATTTTATTAAGGGATTTTAACAGTGTAAACTTAATACATATTTAACATGCGATACTATTTATGAAAATCCACAGAAATGTTTAAGTACATAAGTATGTTTAGATGCAGACGATAAATAAAAAGAAAAAAGATTGAGAAAGGGCGGGGAGGTTGCAACTATTGTTGCGGTAAAGGGAGAGGAAGATGTGTCTATAGGTAGAATGATTGGCCAAAATTGAGATTGAGGCGGTTCATAAATAGAGCTCTTTAAGCGTAGTAAGGCTAATGTTTCTCATTATGGTATTTGCATGACCGCTGAATGAATGAATTTTGTATGTACGATGTTCTACTTCAAGAATGTGGAAGAGTGTGGATTACCGGGTCGATCTAGATTCTAAATGGTATGTGGAGAGATATTAATTCTAATTGGCTGGGACCAGTAGTTTGAAGATAAGTATGTGGTCAGTACGTGTTCTTCGATGTTCTAGTGTTTTCATATTGTGGAAGTTTTCTGCATTTAAATAGGAGTTGAATGATAGATGAGATCTAACATTAAGATATCGAATAAACCTATTTTGTATTTGTTCTAATCTCGCAATATATGTAATCTGCCATGGGTTCTAGATTTGAGATGCGTATTCTAAGTGATTACGAACGTATGCGTAATACAGTATTTTGAGGCATTTGGCATTTTGAGGAGTGTGGATTTTGTAAGTGCTTGCTGGTTCGACGTATGAATCCTAGCATTCTATGGGCCTTGGAGGTAATTTGGTCAGTGTGATTTTTAAAAAGAAGTTTGCTAAACATACACAACCCACTTGAAACCTATATCTGGGTATATTTAATAAAAAATGAACTTGCAATGAAATTCTGCACGTTTTGAAAACCATAATCCAAACTATAACCAAATGATGTAAAATGGAAAATAATAAACTTTATAACGTTTGAATAGAAAGCATGGTATGTACTTGGAATTGGGAATATTGGGTATGCAAAGGGGCGTAAAACGTTATGAGACTATATCATGAGCAGATATTCTAGAATCCGACATCTCTACCACTAATCTAGTTATGTAAACTTTCCGACGTTATCTATAAATAAATAAAAAAAACAAAAATCAGAATACACCTGATTCCGAATTCTGCTGCGCAGGCACCTGGGTCCCATGGCATTATGTGCCTGATTGTATACAAGTTGAATCTTTTTTGAGCTGGAGTAAATGCTTTTCTATTATTTTTATTAGATTAAATTAATTTCACACGCATAAAGCAAACTTGATGAACAAATTCTAAAATGATTTGGAGTTTTTGATGAACAAATTCTAAAAAATAGTGGGTTTTCAGAATTTTCTAATCATTTGATAGAAAATGGTCATGGTTTTGAGAAAATATTGGGATTGTCAATTTTGCATGCAAATGGTGTTGGTCATAAATTAAATAATTTTGAATCGTTGGAGATAAATAAAGCGTGTAAAACTGATCAAAAAATTATAAACAACCTACTAAATTTAACTACAAGTCCCATTCTAAAATTTTTTCCTAAAAATTATTCTAGTAATTCTGTATCATCGAGTAACAATTTGAGATAGGTACTAAATTTATTTTTTAAATAATTTAATTATATTTTTAATTTTAATTTGATTCTGTTAAAGAAACAATAAGATGTGTATGTTTTTGATTAGTTATTGACATCCTGAAGAAGAAAATGATATTTTTCGAAACCGGTACATCTATTTTAACTCCATAAGTGGATAATAAAACAAAGTTAAAAATAAAAATAATAAAATAATTCTATTGTTAGACATAATAATTACTGACTTTTTGACCAATTTCGATACCACTATATTCGTCAGTACGGGCTCTAACGCAGGGGCGTGGCCGCAGTCGCGACGGGAAGGGGGGGAGACACAAACATATAAATATATTCAATTATTTGTTGCATGTAATTGATTATTAATTATATATTTATTTTTAACTAACACTATGAAATTTTTTTTCTTTGTGTATTGCACTTCTGTTATTTTACAAATTCTGTGAATGCCTGAATAAGGCGTGTATAATAATAAATAAATAAATGATCAATCTTGTCTAAATCTTGCATAAATTAATATCACATAATCTGCGAGGTCACATAAGCAAAATTAAAAAGAAGCGCCTTTCTCATTGTGACTTGTGAATGTGATCAGCCTGGAAGATGGTGTCATCCTGTTCTGGATAAAAATAGAGCTTTATTGTGAGCTCCCTGCTGACGCTGTTGCGACTGACAATCGGAACCGGATGCTAATCAATTTCAAAGTCTACAGAGATAACGTTAGAGAGTGTGACATTTGGTTCTAACATATTCCAAGTACACTTCTCGGTGGCGCGATTTTATACTAACTACATCATATTTAAAAAAATCTAATAATTAGTACTCTCATTTGTTACGTGTAAGTAATGCGTGTTATGTGTACAGTTCACTTGGAAGAAAGGAATGAATCTGTAAAAATGGTTAAAACAGTAATATTGACACGGCGATCATATGCACCATAGCGTTTTGTGGTTTAAGCGGACACCTTTTTGATTTTAGGTAGAAATATTCCATATTGTAGAGGGGTTCGTGACGTAACTTTGGTAAAATTTCAATGAACATTTTTCTATCATGACCAGGAGACCTTGAAACCACGCTCCATTGATATGTTTTTTTACACACACACATATATATATATATATCACTTGGGATTAAATAAAATATAACACACATATAAAAGTTCGAATAATTATCTATGCATGCTTCTTTATTATTTATGAATATACATCTTGCATGCACGATTGTGCTAACCTTAGGTTAATTTTATTACTAAAATTAACTAAACCCACTAATGTAATATTAATATAGATTATTTAACATTGTTTTTAACCACTATTTATGTTATTATTTTAATACACCAACCGGATTCGGAAAACACTATTTCCTTCATCGGGATGTCAAATCAACTAACAAAGTTAAATAATTTATATTAAAATTAACATAAACCACATAGTGCAATTGAAAATATATATGTTTTCCGTAATCTTTAATAGAAAAAAATACCAACAAACAGTCATCAAAAGTTGATTATTCCAGGTATTTTTTCTACAATTGGAATCTATGTTGCGCGTACAAACCGCGACCGCGGTAAAATAAATTGGTCAAGCCTCGTTAAATTACTTAGAAATATAATGCGGTTAAGATTCAATAAATATAACCGTAAACAGTCACAGATGTCAATTCTTGGAATATTAATACATAATTTGGTCATACATTTATCACATACTTATCACGCGATAAGTTTACGTGTTCTACGTTATTTTTCGATATAATATAATATAATATTCGAATTAGTGCCGAGTGTGGTGCGTCGTTCATTGTACACGATAAATAATAAATAATAATAATAATGGATAATTTGTATAGCGCCATTTTCGTAAAAACTTTCACCTCAAGGGCGCTTTACACATAAACTGTTTATAGTTCTACAATTGTCTATGTTTTTTTAAATTAAAAAATCGTTATTTTCACTTATGGAAATGATTTTTTGAAAAAGTTTCTTCTTAAATAAAGTCTCTGATGCACTGTTTCTAATAACAGAGGGCAAAGAGTTCAACGCTTTTGGGCCTGCCACTGCGAATGCCCGTTAACTAAATTTAGACTTCTGGTAACGGCTGATAGGTTCTACAACCCTTCCTGCAGAGTTTGACGTCTACCATTCAAATTGTCTGGGATACAAAGTTCTTGAAGATATAGAGGCGCCATATTGTGTGTCGCCTTGTACATCAACCAGCACAATTTAAATTCAACTCTTTCAGGGAATCGGAGCCAATGTAGCTGATGTAAAAGGGATGTTATATGAGAGAATTTGGAAACTCCATATATTATCCGTGCAGCCGCATTTAGAATAGATTGTAATCTTCTATCCAGCTGAAACATTGGTAGGCCAGCATAGACACTGTTACAATAGTCCACACGTGACACCACAAATGCATTTATAAGTAAACGGGCTGCCTCAAGAGGAAGATGTCTCCGAATACTCTTAGTCTGTCTCAGTTGATAAAAGCGTGCACTGACAGTTTTACTAATGGGCATAAAATCTGGATAGACACGCACCATAAGACTGCTCCAATTTCCTAAACGATTCTTTATATCATTGAATTTAAGACTTTGTTTACCCGGTACGGAACCCAGATGTAAAGATTATCTACTTATTATTCCCAGAGGAGCATTATCTCCAAAACTATCTTTCTAAACTGTAGCAAAACCCTTCAGTAGTCAGATCGTATCTAACATCCAAACAAGAAAGAACTGAAAGTCTATTCGTTTCAATACTGCTTCGTGGACACGCACACGTGTGCATCTTTATTATATCAACAAACGAATTATTCATAAGTACCGAGTCGTGATTTTAACCCTTCCCAAAGCATGCAGTAACACCGGTCTACCGCTCTAATTAATCCTGTAATATTTCGGCAAATACACGCAATTCATATTTTAGTTAAATTGAAAGAAATTATTCACGCTTAGTTAGTGAAAAATCATGTATGTAAGGCGAATCCTACAAAAATATTAATTTTTTAATTCAATCCATTGTAAAATTAATACTTTGACAAAAATACAATTTGTGTCAAGACAGAAAGAAATGACATATTAATTTCACAGTGAAAAAAAATAACAAACATAAGTCTCTTTCTCACTAATTAAAGAAATATAAAAAGAAAGGTTGTATTATATAATGCAACCTTCTATACAGGACTTGATGAATGCTCCGAATTATAATATTATTTTATTTATTTATAGTAAATTTATGGTGTTAATCATTATTTTAAAGCATTTTTCACATTTCAAAGGCTAATAGAACTCTTAATTTCTTACGGTAACACGAGTTGACAGCATGGCTGCGCACGAGTATTTTATATCACGGTACGGTAAAGGTTAAGAAGACCTCCCGATTGGAACATAAAGCTGGCATGACCGGATAAACCACGTGCTGGAGGACGCTTCGACACAAGACGACGAATGGTATGTGCACGGTGCAGAGAAGAGCGCGAAGTGAGTGACATCCTTTAGTTAGTTAGTGAGTGAAAATAATTATTCTTGCATTATTACTAAACGCATTACATTACGACATCGGCTCCATGATTATGCGCAGTGTTGTGTTGTGTTGTGTTGCTGCCGCTGTCGGCGTGGCAGGAGCACACTCGTCCGCGGGGCCGCGGGGCTCTCCGCTCCATCCGCGGACAAAAGAGGGAGTGATGTCACCTTCGCGGCCCCGTCATCCATCTTATAATAGCTCCTTGTTTTAATCTGCCGGCTGTTACCACTAATAACCGGTCTAAATTTACACTTGTTAAACAAATGAATAAAGTGCGTGAAATAAGACACTGCGCTCTTTGTTTATAAATAAACATATCTGCCAAGTCTGACAACGCTTATTATTTTATCGCAGGCATCGGTTTTCCGATGTGTAGACTAATTAGTTGACCAGTGGCGCGTGCACACATGCAGGCACGTGCACCTCCTGAAGCCCCACTTTTTCATGTTTCAAAGTGTTTCAAACGAAAATGAATACAGATTGTAATTAGGAGAACACATTCTTATTGTGAAGTTGTAATTATTCAGAACATAGGTCTGTGATATTTTAAATATGAATTAAATATATTAATTAGAAAGATATACATATAAAATCAATTTGTCCAAAACTTAATAAAAATGAATTGATAATTCTGGCGTCTGCTATCAGTTTACTGAAAGGTATTTGAGATTCTGTAAAAATAAGGTAGATGGCTCTTTCAAATAATGGAACGATTAAATGTATTAATATCAAAAAGGTAACATATAGGTTCGAAAACTGTCGCTGTAGCATAGTTGGATAATGCACCTTCCCCGGTTAGGAAAAAACAATATTTTTCGATAAAATTGATTTTATATGTATATCTTTCTAATTAATATATTTAATTCATATTTAACAGTTTGTAATGTTTAAAAACTAGTGCGAGCGACTTTTTCGTTTCCGATACATAAATAAATTGATAAACACAAAATAGACGAGAATATAGTTTCGTGTTAAAAAAAAAAAATTACGTTACCTGTCTCAGGTACATGTGCCATACACCATAACACCCAATATGTTTTTCTGGTTCGCCCCGTCCAGCCGGTCATTGTATAATTTTAGTCTCTTCAAACATACAGTATGAATTTTATTTCAAGTTTAGATGCTCTTTTTTTGTTTTGTGGCAAATTTAAAGGAATTAAAATAATATATACATTATTATATATTATGCACTCTACTATTGGATGTATTATTTCCTCGTTGGTGTTTATAAATATATTTAATACCCGTAACAGTGTCTTTATAATACAAATTAAATTTTGTAAATTTAGTTAAAACACTGTTTTATTCCACTATATATATTTTATTGCGTTAAACGTTAGAACGTTTTTCGGGAACATCTTCCCATTATCAATATTATAATTCTGTTTCTCTGTTTCGCATATAATTTTATATTCTGTTTCCCTTGTTCTATTTAACTATATATGTAGTCTGTCTCTCTTTCACATGTTATTTTATATTGTATCTCCCTCTTTAAAAGTGCACTCTTTTTGTATTTATGATCAGTTTTAAATACGTCCTGATGAAGCTTGAGATAAGCGAAACCGGTTGACGTATAATAGATTTCGTGGTTTCATCCAAAGTTATTGTTATCTTATTTAATATTTTTTAACGTAATTAGTTATGACGCTGACTGAACGTGTATTTTCACTTTTGTACAAGGGAAGGCGTCCTTTTAACAGATCGAAGGTCCCGAACTGTACGAATTTGACGCGACAGTGTGATATATGATTGTATAGATGCAATTATTGTATTAAGACTTATTATCTAAGGAAAACATGCGCTTTGACGTATTGTTCTTGGAAACTGATAGCGTGTCAAGTGTTTGCGCGAAGAGTGTTGCACTTTGCACTCCTTTGATATTATTTATTTTTCTCATTATCTTATCTTCTATTTTATCAATGTGATATTTCGTGCAGTTCCGGTATCGGACCGAAAACTAGTAAGAAAAAGACCACCAATGAAAAACTATCGGTATACCTGGCAGTCCGGTCAGGTGTGTACTGTGATATCCATGTTGGAGATCTGGTCGCCTTTTAACCTTTTAACCGCCAATTATATTTGAAACGAAAGACACCACATAGGGTAAAACTAGGCTTTAAGCGTCTTAACTATCTATCAATCAAAAGCTGGAACCTGCCATTCTTATATGTCATAATGATTTTAAAATATGATTTTAATCCCTGGAAGTTTGCAAGGTTCAAAAGTGCGTGTTAACACGCTTATAGCTTGGCGTGACATACAAAGTTGGACGTGTTAACGCACTCATGGCATTTAAAACGTTAATAGACTACTCGTAGAGACTGAAAGGTACTGACGAAAACGGTGGTTATATTTTAAACCAATTTTTAGTAAATGTTTTTAACTCTTCCTTAGCCATATTTAGCGCCCGACGCCCGCGACGTTAGATTGCCTATGAATTCTCTAATATATTATCATATTTCACTGTAAATACTCAATATTTAGACTAAAAGTGTGATAACAATTATTAATAATAGTAAAGGTATTATGATATTTTCTCATTTGAAAAGTTTCAAAATATCACATTCCTTACTGTAACACAAGTTGACATTATGGCCGCACACGGGTATCATGGTATGAGGATTAAGGAGAACACATTTTCGTTGCGAAGTTGTAATTTCAGAACGCAGTTCTGTTGTATTTTTAACACAAGTTAAATTAATCAATTAGAATGATATACACATTCGGTTGCTACCGGGATAATTTTTTTCGATAGACAGTTTTTTTTCTGTATATCTTTCTAAATGATTCACCTAATTTCAATGTTTTTATTTTCTGAGTAAAGAATGAAAATTATGAATTAAAGAATCAAGCTCACAATTGCTTTGATATGTTTTGAGAAAATATCACAATCTAATGTCGCAGGACTAAGATAAATATAATACCTATGTAGATATGTACATTCAAATAATTACATTCTTTATAGGGATTATGTAATTGTAATTTTATTCCGGGTTTACTATTATCGACGTATATCGTATATATAATGAATAGCGCTGATGAACAGACTGCTCTCATGATGACGATCTAGCCAGCGCGAATATACCTGATCTATTGCTTCGTACCATGTACATGTATTATGTACAACATTTTTCATCCCGCGCCCACGTTTTACTCCTCAGGTTCGATTTGTTGTGAGTAGGGTTTGGGAAAACCCGAGTCCGGGCCCAATTCCTTCGCTATATATTTTTCCTTATAATATCCCACTAATGAAAAAAAAATTGATTCAGCAAAGTAATACACAATTTTATTAAATAATAATTATTCATTTTTGTAGCAGGAGAAAAGACAAATCATTTTAACATATTTATATTACAAAAGATTTTTAATATATTTACAAGAATAATTACATTCCTAATGGTTACGTATTTATCGTCCTAGGTGAAGAAAGAACTGAGGCAAGAATGATTTTAGAAGTAGGTATTTTTTCATACGTATGAACATCAAATTTTATTATTTTTTATTAAACAAACAGCATTTTTAAAAGACCAGTGCATGATGTGTCTTATATTATTATGTTAAGTACCACCTGCACCGCCGTCCTTCCAAGGAGCTGACCATTCATTTCGAGTTAATGTACTGGCCACTGTTATACAGCGCCATTCTTTAAGACCACACAACTGATATTGATTGTACTGTTTTATCATTTGTAAACGGACTTGTATTGAAAGTTCACTTGATATTTTGCCACTTCAATTTATTGCGTGGGAATGCTCTCACATTCTCATATTTTCCGTTTAGCACCTGTAGCGGCATCCATAGATATAAACTATAGCCAGGGCTGTTTTCAATTATATCGTGTTTGACGTTGCGTGGGAGAACTGAAAGTCTGCTTGTTTCGATACGTCTATTTATACACTTGTTATGCACCATCAAGGAAATTTTTGAATATGAAGACTTGGCGGCTTGAAGTAATTACGTTTATTGAGTTATAAGTGTACAAATAACCAATTGAAACGAATAGACTATCAGTTCTTTCTCGTTTGGATGTTAGATACGATCCAGTCTCTGAAGGGTTGTGTTATAGTTTATAAATATAATTGTGGAGATGTTTCTCCCATTAAATAATATAAAATATATTTTAAATCCGGGTTTTGTACCGGGTAAACAAAGCAATGAATTAGATGATATGAAATAATCGTTTTAATGCACATCCGCTTACAGAAAGCATACATAATAAGATTAGACAAAACATTTAAGTAATGGTTCTAACTCATAACACACTTAAACCCATATTATTCACAGTCTTCATATTCAAAATCTTCATTAATGGTACATAACAATTATATTATCCGCTTACAGTAAGCACCTGTTGTAAAAACGATAAAAGCGCACGGTCAACATATATATACGCGAAAATCTAATATTATTTTCAATTCTAGTGTCGGTTCCAAAATATGCATGTCTTACCTGTTCGACGCCGGTCCTCCATGCGATGTTAAGCCTTGTACAATCATGATAGGAAACGTGAATTTGAAACCAATCGTGTGACTGTTCCAAGTGATTCATTTTTGTTTCTATCGAGCAGTCGTGTCATTGCCACTGCACTACTCAAGCCTGTTGTCAAATATTGCCAACCGTTTTAGTCGCTATTAATACATAGTATAATATCCCAGAAATGTCCCGTGTAGGAAATTGATTCATTACGTTAGATTGTAGCGTCCTAATTTCCATGAATTTGACATTTTTAAACAGTAAATAAAATTTGAAAACTGTAATGGTAATTACACGTACGTCTTTCGAGCCCGTCCTAGAAATAACTAGAAACACCTTAATGATGACCTTAATAGCGTCTATCAGTTTTATATATTTCAAAATTTAACGAAAATACAGTAGAAAAATATTTTAAATATAAAATCAATTTTATCGGAAAATATTGTTGTCGCTACTGGAATCCGAACCTGGATCTCTTCCAATCCGGGGAACGAGCATTATCCAATTATGCTATACCAACACAGTGGATTGACGACAAATTTTCGAACCTATAATATGTTAACACTTTTCAAATAAATACATATATCGTTCCATTATTTGAAAGCCATATTATATAATTTATATTATTGTACAAAAATTTTCAATTCCGTCTGAATATGAATTAGTTAAAAATTATGGGAGTACCTACTTATTTAGTATGATTTCGTTCTAGCCGATGTTCAACATTCAAAATTATTTTTCAGATTCGAAGTCTGCTTTTATTTAAAATAATTGATTTGCATATAACTACATTGCCGCTTTCTGATTATGTTTGTTTCATAATTATATAGTATTTTTTTTACAAATATGCCAATTGGACAGCTGTTTGTTTTATGTTGCTATGCATGCTATACAGACGGAAGGAGATTTTGTTTGCGGAATAGGCTGGATTATTGTAAATATGTACAATTCTATTCAGTCATCATTTATTTGCCATTATATCATCAACTCGCTTTTCCGATTTCCCGAGGAATTAAAGCTAATTAACTAATATACCATCACGCCTTTTCTCCGAGGGGGTAGGCACAGAGGATGAAACGCCACATTCTCTGTCCACGCCGAGTCTACCGCAAACGTCCTCTATTTCTAGTGGCGTCAACACTCGCGGCATATATTTTTCTCATCATTTTCTCCTTATTCATTCATTCGACGTGACCAAACCACATAAGCGATCCTTTTTTAATTAGCCTTCTATTCATTCCTAATTTGATATTAAAGCACGCTAAGATATTGCGGTTCTGCTTTGCTTCGTGCGATTTAAACACTTTTTCGGTGGGCCGAGCATTGATCTAGGCCATCGGTGGCGTCTTGTGACAGCGGCTGGGATGGATTAGGCAGGCCCCGCGCCCGGGCGCCAGCTCTCGTGGTGCGCTTTTTGTGTCTGGATCGCCAGACGGTATTTCTTCAGGCGGCCGTTGCAAGGGCGGCTTCAGCAGCCATTGCGAGGGAAATCGGGAAATTACGAAAAAAATATTACAATTCTCCCATAGAGTAGAAAACGATCCATTTGTTCATTCAGTGTATTAATTATCTATGACACTGATTTAGAAATGTATTTATTTGTATTAAAAAACTACCACAATATCAATTTATTTTTTCCTATACAGATTATCAACAGATTGTTAATGACCCCGATTTTTTATGGTTAAAAAATTTAAAACTGTGTAAAATGAGAATAAAAGTTGTATAAAAGCAAACTAATAGTTATACTTTTAAAATTAGCAATATTATCTTTGTCAATTTAGTGGTTAATAAAACAAAGATAATAAATAAAAATATAAACTAATAGTTGAATAGAATGAAGAATATATTTAAAACTACCGCACAGAAGTAAGTGCATGGGTTCACAGATCAGATGTGTCCTTTGGGTAGTCTGATTTATAAATATAATTATATTCAAATAAATTTATCTCATCAATAATATTCAATATTGATCAAAATAAAAACGCGCTGCGTGTGTGTACCAATCACACTATCCCCCACACATAATATATTTTTCTGGTTCCCCCCCGGCCACCTCGTATACAGTTCATTGTGTTTTGTTTCGGCCTCTTTAAATGCTAGAGTGTACGCATTACGAGGAAGAAAATACTATAGAAATGATCCTGAAAACGGCCCTATAAAAAGCTTCTACATGCCAGTACAGAAGAGTATGGCATTCAAACATCATCTTAATTTTATTTCAAGTTCAGATGGTATTTCATTTTGTTCTATTCATATTGTTCTTAATATTTCTTCCTCGTCTTCAAAAATACTAAATACATTGTTCTTATTTATTACACCCCAACGTGCGATCTTTTTTTAAATGTAACTCGCTTATCTAATGCGCTTTTTAACGCAGTTCCATGGCATGTTTTAAACATATTCTATATTAAGTTCAAAGAAGTTCTTCCACTAATCATCTGATCCAGGTATTCCAGTTTCCAACACTTGATGGTGTTTAAGAGGATACGGCTTGTCCCCATCATTTCGCGCTCCCCTTGTAGAATGTTCGTAAACCAGACTTGCCTTTATAGTAAATCAAAATAATTTGATTGTTTTATCCGTGCCTCATTTTCTTCCACGTTCCTCGCAAAATATTATATTTTTAAAATAATACATAGGGAATAATCGATGTCTGCGCCCCCCATTTATTTAGTACTTTTTTTTCGCTTATTTAAATTTGTAGTGTTAAACGTTGTGAAAACCAGATTGCCGGTGTTTTGCTGTCCGTGAAATATTATTATTTTGTCTATCTGGCTGTGTGCATTATTTGTGAACTTGACATCCGTTTTGGCGCGTCAATTCATTGTCAGCTGTTGACGTCAGCTGTTGAAAGCAATCGGGCCGTGTTGGCGTTTTATTTCATTAATAAAGTATAAAGAACGGAAATGCACCGAACGCTTCGAACGGAAATAATATATTTTATGTGCATTACAAAAAAAAACCATTTAGAATGGAGAAAATTTAAAAAATATGGTAATGCGTATTTTTTTTTTTACAAGAGTGTTGAACCCACAGCTAGTGGGTGAATAGAAATGAAATGAATTGTATGTATAGGACAGGGGTTTGGGACATTATTTGCGGGACGAGGGGCATTCTACACACATTCATTGGTGGAAACATAAATCAGATAGATTATGATATATTTATGCAACTGTAAAAGTCGTCTGTGTACAGTCTCTTTAGATATCCATCAGATCTTATATTTATAGAGTACAATGCCCTAGACATAAGACAAATCTATATGTTGAGACTCGTCCAATATTTCCATGCTAACAACAACTCACCCCAAGCAATAAATCAAACAACAAACATCTACACGCCAGTTACGAGAGCAACAGCGACATTTTATCAAAGATTCTACATGTTCTTAGCTCCGAAACTGTACAACACACTCAGCACCAACTGGAAATCGTTCACTTCCAATAAGATTACACAAATATGGACCCAATATATGATCCAATTGGGTAGAGATCAATCAGAAGTATCGCTATCTAATATTCTAACATAATCGTTATACAGTGTCTACACTAATAATTCACTATTTATTACTCTATTTTTATTCCTGTCGAATCTTTATCTTTCTTGAATTAAATAACACCACAACAGCACGATAAAAACTGGCTACTTTAACACAGACGGCAGTCTAGCAAAGTAGCCAGGACAATGCTGTACATATCAGTGGTGGAGTCTACTCCATCCCATACAATAAACTACGAGTATATACTTAATTGCAATATAGTTGTATCATGTTATATTATAATATATTCACCTCTGTTACAACAGAAACACGTATGTCAATGTTATAAATAAATAAATAGTTTAGATTCCGAACGGCCCTGAAAACTGTAAAAGTATAATTTACTCTTCGAAAATTAAATCTTTGTGTAAACAAAACGTATTTTTTACATTAATGCATGTATTGTCAGCGTTTAAATTTTCGTTCCAATCGAGTCATCTTTCGACTCGCGAGTTGAGTTAGGGTTACCAAAAAAATGATTAATAATTACTCCGTGAACACGATTACATTATTTGAATTCGAGATTATTACCAAACACATGTTTTTTCCCTTTCACGATCTTTCAGTGTTAGACCTATCAAATACAATCGTTAATAATGTGTGTATTATTTAAAAAAAATAATCGGTACAGTACTTGTAAAAAAAAATTTACCAATTTTAATTCATATGATAGATCTGTTTCTTATGTAAAGCTGTCTACGAGAAGAGAGGATAGAAAGTCGCAAGTATAATTTAATTTATTTATTTATATGGATATAGCTATTCAGCGGGAATGAACATTCCTACACTATCATACACATATAACAAATCTGTGGCATTAAAACCCCAGACGGTTCATGTAACGGCACTACAGCAGTTTCCTTTTGGTTGCACAACGTGGGCTGACGTATGTCGCTGCCGGAACGATACATTACGTAAATATCTGATTGGGTATACAATCATTTCAGTTCGACGTACGTAAATCGGCGTTTATTGGTAAAATAAGATTTGAATAGCTAGCAATAGCAATATTTAAATTGGTAACAAATATACATTTATACAAAAAAATTAGAAATAAAAGTACGATGTTTTCAACTTTGAAAGGTAGGTTTATTAAATATTTCTGGTTGTATTGAATTTACTTGTACTATATCAACTTTTTATTGTATAATTTTTTGTGTATATCTTCGAATAAAATTTAATTCTAATAATATCGCATCGCTTTTCTGTGTAAAAATGATAACGAAGCATTAGGTCAGGAAAGTGATGGGGCAATTTTTTTTTTTATAATATATAAAGTTTTCAACGTTGAAAAGTAATCTTACGGAAACACTGGCCGCGGCCGCGCAGCGACTGCTCTATAAATTATAGTTATTATGTTGGTGGTCGGTGTTGGTCCCGAGTTGGGCGCGCCGCTGGCCGCGTCGCGCGCGCCTCTATCTTTAGCCGGCCCTGTTTATGTACTCCGTCGCAAGGTGCGTCCGGTCCGATTGGCGGGAAGAAAAGTCGGGCAATTTCTAAAATTAATTAATTAATCCTCCACGTGTTATTAAACAAATACCGGCCTATTCGACTCAACGTGAGATGATTACAAATCGGTAAATATTAAAAAAATTTAGCCAAAATTTTGGAAGAATTTAAACAAGATTATAATTGTGTATAACTTTACTACCTATGCCGCATCGTAAATCCGATCAGACAAATGAAAATTTATTTATATATAAGCTATATTACAAAGCATCTCTCTTCCCCCTCGCGTCCGAGGCGTTATGTGTTATTAGTATGTATTCGCATACATAATATAATAAAAATAAAAATGATTAATATTAAAATAGACCTTACAAATTAAATAAAGTTGTTTAAAAATAGTTTGCTAAAATAAAAAAAATAATTTTAAAATTTTAGAATCTTTATACATTTTCTTAAAACGTAAATAAAGTATACGAATATTTCCCCCAGTAATTTAATATTGTAGAAATACATGCTAGACATGTGATTATTATCCATTGAATTACAGTTTTATTTAAATAAATTAGGATTAATTTTTCAATTTATAGCGAATATAATGCTTGTTTTTTCTCTTTATATTTGACCTGGGCTTAGTGGCGAGCGCGCTGCCGCGATTCGGTGCGCTTGCTGTCGCGACCCGGTGCGCGTGCAGCCGCGACCCGGTGCGCGTGCAGCCGCGACCTGGCGCGCGCGGTGCCGCAACCTCAGTGCGCGAGAGCTGTCGCGATCCGGTGCGCACGGTGTCGCGGCCCGCACGCGCGCAGCCGCGACCCAGCGCGCGTCTCCGGCCGTAAACAATGACGCCCGCCCACCCGCGCCCGGTGCCACCGCGTTGCACTAATATAACTCGGCTGGTCACCAGCATATATTTATCCGCCGGCGCGGCACGTGCACGGTGTGAGATTGTTAAAACAATTGTTCATATTTCTATTACTCGCCAAATTGCGGTCCGACGAGAATACATTTTTACTGGATGAGTGGACTGTGGATAATTTGGCCGCGTGGACTGTGGACGTAATTTACGTAAATAAACAAAATTAGAAACAAAAGCTATAAAAAACTGTTCCCAGAATGGCTGAAAGATCCACATATAAAAAAGTAGGGGGAGGTGTTCAACCCAGGGACACAAAAAAACAATTTGGACATTGAGCACAAATGATGAAAACTGAATAACTTCTTGATAGCTATTTTTTTTTTTTTTTTTTTAAATCATCTGCTGTTGTCGCTAGGTAAAACACGACGTTGTATCCAGGGACTGGGGGTGTTGTACCTGGGGACATTAAAATAGTTGAATATGACTTATATTAATGATAGCTTTTTTGACACATGTATTTTCAAATACTTCATTCAACAACCTTAGCACATATTATATTAATCAAAAAGAACCTTAGGGTAAAATAAAGCAAAAAACTCTAATTAAATTATATTTATTTATTTTAAGTAGACATTAATTACAAATAATAAATGATGAAAGAAAATTAAGGTAATAAACTTTTTTTTGTAATTTTGCAAATATAATAAAAAACAATATGTAAATATAATGGGGTTTAAATCTTCATTTTTAGCACTATCCCACTGCAAGCATCTTTGACAAATGTATTCATATGCTAAAACGCCGAGCCTTGAACATTTTTTACGCACAACGTTTTGACAAGCTTTTCATTTTAACTAGTTTTAATTCTGACTTTTAATGATATTGCAAACATAGCACATGATTTGGTTGGAAGAGCTTACGGGTGAATTTTCTATCATTCTTATTGACTTTTGTGGTGAATTAATTTCAAAAGTTTGGAATCCTTTTAGTTTTTGCATCGCATCTTACCATCTCACCGTTTAAGATATTTCTTATTGTTAACTTTAGCGTACTGATAAGCAAGGAGTTGAAGTCTTTTCCTGGTTAGGCCAAAATGCAATTTGAAGGCCATTTTTATATTTTCCAATAATACCATTTCCTCTGTATCACAAAATACTTTCCAATGTGAAAAATAGGTTTTGTATTAAATAATCTCAGAACTTGAATTTTTTAATTTAATAATTTGCCGAGAAATCATTAATGGATCTTGTCTCTTTATGTTTTGTTTGTTGCGATACATAATGCCATATCTGCAAAAAAAGAAAGCAAAAATTATTAAAATGAAGTGTTGTACCTACACTGTCCCTTGGTACAACTACGTTTGCTCTTTTGTTTCTTTTTTCAGTTTATTAATATTATTATTTTTTAATATATACTAGTTTTTAGTTTATTTTTATGTAAAAGTATTTTTGTTTATCAGTCTGTTTGAGTATACTATTTTTTAGTTTATTATGTACTACGTATTTAATTCCGAAGAAACTTCACTGGTGTTATTTTTGTATATTATGTAATTATCAGTTATTATTGTTACACTATTTGTTTCTCTAAACATAAAAAATAAAAATAAAATATGTGTGTTGCAAATTAAAATTGGCACCAGTGAAAATGAGGTTAGGATTTCATGCATAATAGAGATGTGAAAATATTACCAACAGAATTAATCACGCATTGTACTAAATTACTTGAATTATATAACACAAGGAAGGTATTGAAAAACAAAATCATACAAAACACTTACTTTTGAGGTACAAAAATATTATTTTCACTGTAATTTATGTCTCGATGGCAAGTAAATAAATATTGCCAAAGACAAAAAAATGTTTTCTATATGTATTATAAAAAATCATTAGATGTCCTAGTGTGAACACCTTCCCCTAATGCACTTTTTTTTTATTCTTATATTTATTTTATAGATTTTTCGTCATGTTTTATATTCAAGATCATTCTTATTTAGGAATGCATAAAATCAATGTGATTTTAAAAAAAATATTAAAATGATTTATCATTCAATACAAATTAAATCAACTAGAAAAATATATTTTCAATTTTCTATTTTTTCGATCGATGTGTTTTTTTTTTGATTAATTTAATTTGTATTAAAAATACCACAAAATTAAGTTCTGAAAAACTGCAACTTCACAATAACAATGTGTTCTCCTTAAAAATTATCATTTCCTAAACGGAGATGTTTTTAGTTTTTTATACTCAGAATTGTTGTTTCGGGACCTCAGTTAATAATAACAATTGCTTAGTATGTGACACAAAGGGTGTGTGTCTATTACTTATATATTTAATTTATTTTCAGCGTTTCTTCATAATATCCAATAACATTATTCAACACCAGATACAATAATTCGCTCAATTAACTATTTAATACATTTGGATCAAAAGTCATCTTAAAATTTAAAATTTAAAAATTAAATAACCTTTTCTATCGGTGCAATTTTTCAAAAATATTACCAAAAGATAAAAAAATGTGTTTGTTTGCGTAAAGAGGCGGTAATTGGCGTTACCGAGTTGCCAAAATAAAAGGAAAGTGTCATGTGCTATATCATAATTTTATATCTAAAGCAAACGCATCGGATAGCAATGCTTTCGGTGACTTCGATAACCACAATGTCTACCGCACACGCGTCACACGAGGGGAAAGTTTACGAATGAGTTTTCATATCCACTGTAGTTATTTAAAAAAATTCTTGGCTACTTTATCGCCAGCTTTCATCAAACGAAACTGTTGAATAGGCGGCAGGGCTTTTATGTGCGAACGCTCACTCGCGTACGTGTTACCGACGCCGTTTAGTGGCCGCGGTGTGACTAATGTTGAAACTTGTTGTTTTTCAATTTTAACAGTTGTCGCTATCCGGAAAAACCGGTATTAAATAATAACGCTTACGACACGGATCTGTATATGAACATGGGACATTTTTTTTATAAACAAATATAAAATACGGTGTGTATTCTGCGAATTGTTTATGTGTATATTAAATGAGAGATTTTAACGGTATAAACATTTCACACTATATCGTGTAAAATGTTAACTATTAATTTAAAAAAAAAAACGGTTACATGTATTATATTTCCCTTGTTATATGTTTAATGGCCACCTCTCTGTTTTTTATAAATTTTGTAAATACATAAAACGATATACAATAATATTTCAAAATTGTTCGTGATTAACTTTGTGGAAGTTCATTGTGATTAACTTTGAAAAAACCAGAGATGGCAGACCATGCATGATCGGAGGGTCATCGCTTCGCCCATGAGAACGCAAAAGTACTGCATATATGCAGAAAGGGAAGAAAATTAGACATTCTAGAAAATATTGACATATTACAACTCCTCCCCCGCCCACAACCACTTTCACTTTTCACCGAAACCCCCCTCTCCCCAACACCGTTATCATACCCCACCATCACCATGTAGTCGATCTTCTAGTTTAAGCTTTAGTTTATTGCTGAAGATGACGCGGTAAGCGTCGAAAACGTTTAAATTTTTAATTAATGTGTGGTGTGAAGTAAACAACGTTGTGTTTTATTATAATAATACTTTTTTTCAAGACTTTTGTTAAAAGTTAATTAAGATATACATTATATACTAGCAAAAGCATACGATCTTCTAGTTCGAA
Organism: Eubasilissa splendida; assembly: GCA_031772225.1. Lineage (NCBI taxonomy): Eukaryota > Metazoa > Arthropoda > Insecta > Trichoptera > Phryganeidae > Eubasilissa > Eubasilissa splendida. The sequence goes on from CM062848.1 coordinate 29,219,823, forward strand.
GTTGGGCATAAAGGGTTGTACTTCTGTGTATATGGAAGAATATGTATAGTCATTCGGTCATTCATAGATGGAACGTAGATAGAGATCAATTTTATTCTCTCTTATATATTACAATAGTGTCCAAAAATTTAATAAAAATGAATTGATAATTCTGGCGTCTGCTATCAGTTTACTCAAAGGTATTTGAGATTCTGTAAAAATAAGGTAGATGGCTCTGTCAAATGATGGAACGATTAAATGTATTAATATCAAAAAGGTAACATATATGGTCGAAAATTGTCGCTAAAAATAATGTCGCTGTAGCTTAGTTGGATAAAGCACCTTCCCCGGTTAGGAAAGAGATCCAGGTTCGAATCCCGGTGGCGCAACAACAATATTTTTCGATAAAATTGATTTTATATGTATATCTTTATAATTAATATATTTAATTCATATTTAAAACACTTTTGACTAAGCTAGGGCACACCTTTAAAAACGACTTTACTCTGTCATCAATGTTCCCTCTATAAGAAAAACATTACCATACCAGTATAAGGCCTGGGTTGACCATATTACTAATTAAGATATTATAATTAATTAAGTCAAATGGACAATTATCAAGGGAAGCTGTATACTTCGGACACACTATCCGCAATGAAAACTATGATTTTTTTTACAACAGGAGTAGGTAGAAAGAGATTATCTTGGCTGTGTAATTTTTAATTAAATTAAAATAATTTAATAATAATACATATTATTATTATTGAGTTCTGCTTGTTTGCGTACAGGCATTATTTAAATGTTACAGCTGTTTGCAACCACGTACAATCGACTTATTTAAATGATTTTAGTTACCCCTTCCTCTAGGGGTAATTAGGTGGTTTCGGTAGAAACGATGTATATTAATATTCTTATTCTCAGAGGCACTGCTGCCTTATCATTAAAAATTTCCCGTTAATTGAATAATATCTCTGTTAGCTAATGGTTTTATTGTTGTAAAATTATTATGTTAAGCTTAATTGTCAATTTTCCCGTTTCTTTAAATGATTAGTTGAAATATTCTTAAGTGCCTCTATTTATTTTAACTACCAAAATCACCCTATTGTGATTGGTTATTTTGTCTTGATTTTAGGTATTTTGAACATATTAAAACAAGTGGGGAGAAGATAATTTTTTGTTGGCTATTGATTAAAGCTGTATTTGCATCATTCGTTCTTTTGTTAATTTCTAATTGTTCAAGCAAATTTAATCTAAAACCTTTGACTTATATATGCAAAGGTGTCGGTTCGTTATTATCAAGCGGGACATGGTTTACTTTCAATAAATGGGCTGCAAATTTTGGATCTACATTTTTATGTGTATAGCAACGCAACCTTTCGCTGAATCTAGTTAAAAAAGTCCTTCCTGTCTGTCCGATATGTGGCATTGCGTGGCTGCGTAACCTCGGAAAGCGATTCAATGTCAATATACAGAAAAAAATCAACATACTGGAACATGGTCGCCAGCCTTCGATACAAGGCGGCACATTAAGAAGATTAAAAATTGTGTGCGTACTATATATTTTTTATACGGGCGTGCCAAATCGTGTGCGCGCGCGCGCATTCGCACACCTTATAGGGAACACTGTCTGTCACGCAAAGGTTTTCGGTGCGATCAAGAGTCGTTTACAGGTGCTCGAGTTGTTACAAGCGTACGACTCTGACGTCACCCAAGATACGGTTGTTCTGCGGTATCACACTTATTATCAATTATTAGTCACCAGTTTCATAATGAGGCGTGTGTTGCGGCCGGTACTTCAACGGTCGACCAATCGTGTCGCTGTAATAATAATATTAATCTTGTCACTTTCCTGTGGGCTGCGGCTCGCGGGGACATCAACATTGGGATGACAACACCAACCGTCAATAACTACCCACTCAATTACATTTAGGCTGTTGTATATTTTTGGTGCTAGAATTATCTGCTTCAGTGTCGAAATAATTAATTTCTATTATTGAACTAGATATTAAATTTGTTAACATCATGCCGTATTGTACTTTTATACATTATTTGCCAAGTTTTATATATAATACAAGTCCCAAAATAAAAGTAACACTAGATGAGTTGGATATGCCAATTCATTACTTACCTACAAAAAAAACCTTTACACTGCATTTTATCATGATTTTTGTATATGTTGGTGTTAAATATTTGTTTATAGTTCTAACATCATAAAAGCACGCCAGTGGCGGCCATGTCATATTCCATACATAATCCTTAATAGGTCCTTAAATGATCCTACTCATTCTATGTAGTTCTTTTCTGGCCTTACATCCTGCCTCACACTTAACATGTTTTGTTTGCTCCCTGCTTGTTTCTTTTCTAATCCTGCTTTTTACTCTGTTCTTCTTTATACTCTACTTATTTTAACCTGTTATTATCTTTTACTCTGTATCTTTGATATGTATCAAAAATTTTACTTTGTTCCTATTACTTATTCTCTGCTTGTCTCCTTTTTGATTTTTACCTGTTTAACTATTTAATTTGTTACCTTTACTTCCTACTTATAACATAGCTAATAGAACCTAATGGCTACCTATTTCAGAACAGGTACTTTATACGTACCTAGCGATGTAGGAAGCGGCCAATAGGCTGACATATAAATAAAATGGAATATTAATACTTGTTGTACTTGCTAGTGTATTAATCTTCACCATACCGTGACATAAAATACCCGAACGCAGCCATGCTGTCAACTCGTGTTACCGTAGATAACAGTTAGAAAAAATGTTTTTATTAACTTCAATGGCTTTAATGGCACGAATTCACTCTAAATATTGAGCATTCAATTTAGAAAAAAATGATTAATAACATAATTTAGAGCATTCATTAAGTCCTATACAATGTGTCCTTCCTTCTTATCTCTCTTCATTTAATTAGTGAGAAAGAGACAATTATATTTGTATATTTGTTGTTCTTTTCACTGTGAAAACAGTGTGTGATCTCTGTCTTTCATATCACAAATGGTATTTTTACCAACGTATTAATTTTACAACGGATTGAATGGAAAAAATAAGCGCTAATATTTTCTTTAAGATTATCTAAAATATGAATTTTATGTTGCATATATTTACCGAAATATTACAGGTTTAATTATGATGGTAGACCTGTGTTACTGCATGATTTGGGAAGGGTTAATTACTTAAAAAATGATTATATTGATGCAAGCTTCAAAAGAATGTTATTTTGAAAATAAACGCCAGGCACTGAAATCAATCAAATCAAAATCATAATTGAAATAAACCAAATAATCGATAAAAAAAAACTTTTATTTTGTTTTAACACCATTTTATTTGAAAGTATAAACCAACTAGTTTCGGCTCAGGCTTGAACCTTCATCAGGGTTGAACAAATATATATTAATTAAAAACAGAATTACAACCAGTTAGGAAAGCATTGATGAGAGAGAGTTAGAACATCATCTTTGGTGGGGGTTAAGTAAGAGAGAGGGGGTAGGAGTGGGTGTAGGGAAGGGGAACATATCTAAAATTGGGCTACCTGATAAATCTACTTGTTTGTTCAGTAAATGCGGTGTTAAAACCATAATGTGTTTGCTTCATGTGAACGTTTAAAAAATGGTGTTTCATTTCCTAGTTATTCAAAAACAACATCAGCCTGGAAAATAATATTCACCCTGTAGTATATTTCATTGTCAATGTACGATTCACATCCACTGTAGTATGTATAGTCATATTATAATTATGACCATTTTTAAGAGATTTAATGACCATAATTTTAATCTTTCTCTTATGTTGGTTGTATCATTAAACTGTAAATGCTCTGTATAATATAAAATACTGTTATAAAAATTGTATTTTATATACATCAATAAATTATCACTATCTAGTGGCACGTCACTAGATAAGTGATTGTCTGTAATGTCCGTCATGTCAACAAATTTCAAACTGATTGATGTTATTCTGAGAAATATAAAAAAGTGTTACATGTCTTAGGCACATGCAATACATCGCATCACCCTTGCGTACGATATGTTTTTTCCTACATATTTCTTCCTCAACAATGTTCTTATATATTACAGTGCACCCGCGAACCTCAAACCAAATTTACACTACAACTAATTTATACGCGCTATTTCTATTGTTCTATTTAAAAATCAGCATAACAATTCATAGGTGTCGTCATCAGTATTATGTTCTTATACGTTAATTATTAACGGTAGAAAAGTGAAAATAAGAGATACGGCAAAAATGAGAATAAAAATTTGCAGTTTTCGTGACAAATTATGCTGGGTAGTCTTTGAATAAACATATAGGTATATTAAAAACATATATAAATACAAATTAAATGCGTCAATTAGAAAGATATACGTACAGATAAACTCAATTTATCAAAAAAATATTTTAGCTGCCATCGGGATTTGAACCAGGATATCTTCCTACCAGGGGAAGTGCGATAACCAATTACACTACGTCAGCCTCGTAAATAGTCGACAAATTTTCGAACTCATATGTTGCAGTTATTTCAAATTGATACATCTCACATTCCATTTATTTAAAGGCTATCACCTTTTTATTGCGAATACCTTTGAGAAATATTCGATAAGAGACGATTTTTCAATTTCATTTTATTAAATTTTTGGATATACTTTAATACAATTTAAATTATATATTTTAAAGAGAACGCATTATTTGTGAAGTTGTAATTTTTTCAGAACATAGTTCTGTTATATTTTAATACATATTAATATATATATATAGGAATAGTTTTTTTTTCACTACAACTGACCACGAGTTACTCTAGTGAAACATATCCTATTTACTGTAATGAAATACATGTCAAAAAAAATCACATAGATGAATTGTGTCCTCGGCAGGAATCGATCCCGAAGCCCCTAGTGTGATAAGCCAGTGTCGTACCCATTGCCCACTGACCGTCAGTTAATAGATTTAGTTACAAGAGGAATATACACCATTTGATTTTTAATCTTAAATTTAAAATTATCTAATATCAAGTTTCAACAAAATTATTTTTATGTTTTTTTAATATATTGCACTGTCTTGCCTTGACGAGTATTTAATAATTACACTAGTTATTAAATATTTTTTATAATAATCCGTCCGATATAATCTCAAGTATAGTCTACGAGACTAATAACTGCAATATACCGATTACAACTGAAGAACAATGTTATCATTTTATTTTACGCGGTGTGCTGCAAGGCCCTGCTACTAATCACACTTGTTTATTACACGACTGGTTGAATTAATTGATGTTATAATGGCAAGAATATAATCAATCATAGATATCTACAGTCGATCCTTCCAGAAGATTATTTGGCCGGAATGAGCAATGTTTTTCGGAGAACGAATTAGTGATTCGCCGGGTCTTGTAATCTTATTGTGAATGAACAAAATAAAATGAAGTCATCGTTTAATTTTGTCCCCTGCAGATGCGAGCACAGATTATAGTTTGAAATTTTATGCCAATATCAGTTGACTAGGGATGGTGTCATTGATTCATACAAAATCCACATGCCGTGAGACAATGCATATTGTGTGTAGCTGTGGAAACATTAGTAGTACCGCATATCGTACTGAACAACTTTTGAGAATAATATCGCTTCGCAGATTTCATACACGACTTATCCTTAAATATATGAAAAAAATTAGGTACCACTCCACGATAAGTCAAACGAAGGAACTTTTGACACGCATGTGGAATTCCTATCATTTCTTTTATGTCACGACCAGCTCGAAGCTCTGACCTGAGGTCGATGATTTTTCACGTTGGGTCCTTGTAAAATGAATGATTTAAAAAACATATTTGACACTACCGTATTAAGTGAAAAACTAAACGACGGGCGAACGTATAATTTTTCCAATATGAATTAAATACATTAATTAGAAAGATATACATATAAAATCAATTAAAAATATTGTTGTTGCGCCACAGGGATCCTAACCGGGGAAGGTGCATTATCCAACTATGCTACAGCGACAATTGTTTTAGCGACAAATTTTCGAACCTATATGTTGTCTTTTTGATATTAATACATTTAATCGTTCCATTATTTGTAATTATAAGGAGAACACATTATTATTGTGAAGTAATTATTCAGAACATAGTAACAGAATAAAGTTGTATCAATGTGTCCAAAATTTAATAAAAATGAATTGATAATTCTGGCGTCTGCTATTTGAGATTCTGTAAAAATAAGATAGATGGCTCTTTCAAATAATGGAACGATTAAATGTATTAATATCAAAAAGGTAACATGTAGGTTCAAAAATTTGTCGCTAAAAATATTGTCGCTGTAGCATAGTTAGATAACGCACCTTCCCGGGTTAGGAAAGAAATCCAGGTTCGAATCCTGGTGGCGCAACAAAAATATTTTTCGATAAAATTGATTTTATCTGTATATCTTTCTAATCAATGTATTTAATTCATATTTAAGATATCACAGACCGTCGGTTCTGAATAATTACAACTTCACAATAATAATGTGTTCTCCTAATATAATTTTTCCACCCTCGTGAAGTTGTTTTATCATGAAATTTTGTTAAATTAAAGAATGTTAGACTTTATTTTGCACACATACTACATACATACTAGTTTCAGTTAGACCCAACCATCTTCAGAATAATATAGTATAGTAGTATAACTGAAACTAGTTGACTTTAGTATATGTGCAAAATAAAGTGATTTACAACATTATTTAATTTAATTATAATGTCAAGCATGTTTGCTTTCTTTCAAAATGTAATTTTGTGTTTTTTCACGCATGTTTTCCGCTGAATGCGTTCAACAAAATCAGTTTCGGTACAATGGATTCATAATACACGCAAAAAAAAATTATTGTAAAAAATTAAAAACATTTTTTAAAAATATAATTTCGCAATTTTGTGGACATGGTTTGTTTAATTTTCTTTTAAACTTAACCCTTATTTGCGTTTCCTTTGATCTGTGTAATACCAATTTTTATTATATATGAGTACAACTTTCAGATAAGAAATGTCTTCATTAGGACAAAAAATAGATTATGTAATACTCTTCCAAACGCATGGAAAAGCAAAAAAAAAAAAGGGAAACTGATCAAAGTTTATTACACGCAAAAAATTTATTGTATGAAATAAAAAATATGATTTCACAATTTTGTGGAGGTATGAGTTGGCTGTCCCGAGGTCTTTATAGCATGTCTGGAAACTGATCAAAGGTTAGTTAACGACGGTAGCGATATATTATAGTTAACACTGAGACATGAACCCGGAACATTACAAATCAAATTTTGATCTATACATGTTTCTATTTTTTTCCGTTGGGACCGACCGTATGTTTATTATTTTATTCAACGATTCTCAAGTACCTTTGAGTGAAACTTGCTAGAAGGCGCCATTTAAACAGAAGACATTAACGCAACTAATTATATAAACTAGTCCTTGCGGGCTGCGCGATCGGAGTCTCAATAAAATTTACATTTCAATGATAGAGCTTTCTCCAAATGAAACCACGCGTAAATAAAATGTCGATGTAATTAAAATTATTCCATCTTTTAAGTTAGCTGTCAAAACGAACAAAAATAACATAAGAATAGTAGATAGACAATTTCTATGGTAAGACAGATGTCAAATATGATTTCGTTAAAATATTAGCTAAGAGATATTAAAAACACGTTCGTTTTTCACTATACAGCCATAATAACACTGACCTTCAGAAAGCCATAGAAATTGACAGCGAGACATAATATGGATTTTTAACGATTTATTTAATTGTTCGGTTATAAAAATCGTCATTTCGCAATTTCTAATCTTTGATAAGAAATAATGTATTCCTTTGTCTTAAAAGAGGTTAAGATTATGGGCAATGACATCACCTATCGGTGCTTGAGTTTTGGTTATCGTGCACCAGAGTTACCTGTGGCGCGCGATATTACTACGTGCACATTACGCATTGTCGACCCATAAGCACTTCTGAGAATGATACAAGATACCGGATCGAGTGTTTGTTCCGTGTTATCTCTCTACCCTTGTCTTACGATTATTGTGGACGCGTTGCTTGAAAACGTTTCGCGATAAAATGATTTGAGTCGTCCAAAATGTTGATGACAGGTAATAACGGTCCGCCTCACGGCGCCCACCGGTGCGAATGGCGTCAATCTACTAAAAATTCAATTTTTTGGTTTCAAAATATTGTATTTAATCATGATTTATTACAAGACAACATACAAACTGGTCTTAATGCATGTCAAAAAAAAAGATTTTAATGATACGGTAATTGGGTGGATGATCATTACAAAGACAATAATAAAATCTTTTTTTTTTTTACCATATAACCATCGATATGTATTCGACACAGAATTTCTCTAGTGAGACGGGCACAGTCCAAACATATTTTTACATTGTATTACATAGTTACAAATAAGGTAAATAAATACCTTAATGCGAAAAATCTATCACCTTGCCTCTAGCTTCAGCCATAATGCGTGTAGAACGAATGAGGAGGAGATTGTAAGATATATGTTCATGGCACCAGGAATGGAGGACATTCGAAGAAGACTCTGCCAGGCAGAGCTGATGTCGCTGATGCATCAGTGATGGGCGTGAAGATCTGAGAACATTTCAAAATGTGTATTGTTGATCAAAAATGAATGTAAAATTTCCGATATTATCGACCGTTTCAGTTCGTTAAATTTTACGTTTCGAGCCACGTAATTAAGTACGATGATCTGTGGCTCTTTTCTCAAAATAATCAAATGAACGCCAGCGTACAAATCGCACAATAACTGAATGTAAATTTCAATGTCGTTCAATATAAAACGATACTTCTCGCGGTGTTGTGAATAAAAAATCATTCCAAAATCGCATGTCAACTTATTCCGGGGAGAACTGAAACCTCCCTAGCCCTAGTGCCTTTGTAAGTGCGCCGCCGATGATACGCGATGTTTTTAAATTACGATTTGGCGTCACGAAAACCGCAATTTTGTGGTTGGAATATCGCGTCGCGATTTTTCACAAATCACAATACCAAACTGCACAATAATGCTGACAGATGACGTCACGTGAGCTTACAACACCGACGCCGTGAAAGCTTTTCGCACACGAAGAGGTTTGTAGTTTGCTCGTAATAACGTACATACATTATTGTGAATTGTGTAAAACACCGACACACGCTCAGTAGAGTGTCGTATCGAACGCGTGTCGATGTATTAGTGTATTATCGAAGCGTCGGTACCAGGCACTGCAGAAGTGAAACAGGTATCAATCAATATTATTATTATCGAGTGAATGTGAATCATCAAATAATAAAAATCATGGTAATACGTACTTCTTTTCTTATCAGGTTTCAGTGATTCCAGTTAAACAAAAATAAGGTTATCGCAGCAGGCAACCGGTTATTGTGTTCAGTTGTTATCGGAATCACCTGTGGTGTGCTTAATTTTCAGTGGACTGAACTTCGGTCCACTGAAAATTACCATTGTGATTGTGCCACTGATTGGTAACTGAGATTTAACGATGATTGGTAACTAAGATTTAACTGTTGGGGATGACTTTTTAGTGCACCATTAATCAATTATCAATCATCATTACAATCGATCTCAATCACGGTTTATATAACGATTTTACCATCACTAGACTGAAGTAAACGCGTATTTTCGGTTATTTTGTGAATAGAGTGCAAGTCACCCAATTTTTTATTTAGTTTAAATAATTTTGGCCACCTCTCAAATACCTCACCCCCCACCCCCGCTCTTATATTCTAAATATATTTTTTGTTATTATTCCCGATCATGTTAAGTATATCATTATCTGATTTTGAAGACCTTGAGAGGGATTTCAAAAGAATGACACAAATGATTATTATATTATTTTATATGGTAACAAGTTGAGATTCGTTGATATTTTTCGTTGCAGGAGCATACTTGAGCTGAAGAAATATTTTAAATATGAATTAAATGTATTAATTATAAAGATATACATACAAAATCAATATTATCGAAAAATAAAAACATTGTTGTTGCGCTACCGGGATACGAACCTGGATCTCTTCCCTAACCGGGGGAGGTGCTTTATCCAACTAAGCTACAGCGGCACTATTTTTATCGACAATTTTTCGACCTTATATGTTACCTTTTTTTTGATATCAATACATTTAATCGTTCCATCATTTGACAGAGCCATCTACCTTATTTTTACAGAATCTCAAATACCTTTGAGTGAATCTGATAGCAGACGCTAGAGTTATTAATTCATTTTTATTAAATTTTGGACACATTGATAATGTTTTTATTTTTCGATAATATTGATTTTGTATGTATATCTTTATAATTAATACATTTAATTCATATTTAAAATATCACAGAACTATGTTCTGAATAATTACAACTTCACAATAAGAATGTGTTCTCCTAAAAAAAAAAAAAGAAATATTTGTATGTAAATTATACTTAATTTTTAGTTTATATGTTATATTTAAATGTAAATTAAAAGTGTACTGGTTATATTTTAAATTAAATAAAAATGTATTCGTATGTAAATGCTCACAAGGGCGTTGAAGAAAATAAATAACATACATAATATATTACAATTTTTCAGACGCAATAGTCTCGAATATGCTGAACTGAGTATTGTACATGCGGCTAGACTGCCTAATTAAGTGAATCAGCGCTATTCGCTTCGACACTTTTACTAACTACATTATTTTTATAAACATACAAGTTTTATATTAATATATGAAAAAGTTTAATAATTTTTTTTACTACAATTTAAAAAAGTGCATATCAGATATCGTGATACTCGATTCTATTATAAATGTTCAAACAAAAACCGGTTCTGCGACAGGTTTCCAAATGTAGCAACCGGTCCGCGCGAAACGGTACGAACCCATAGGGGAACATCACCGAAACCGTGTGATACTAAATGAATGAAAGTATTAGAAAGAAGCGGTACAATAAGCCGCGATCACCGTAAGGTTATCCGCGTCGTCCACCCGCCGAGACAAGCGCGAGTGACACAATGGCGAGCGCGCCCGGAGCCGTGCAGATGAAACCGTCCAATATTATTTTCGCTCTGATGTGCCGCGCTAAGCCCCGGACTGTATCGAGGAGGATTTATCAACACGGCCGAAACAACAAGGTCGTTAGAGACATCTGTCGCCGCTCGTTGCATTCAGCTCCTGCGAGTGCCGAGCGCCGGCCAGCGCTTCTAGGAAGGCGATTATTTTATGTGAATGAAAATCTGTGACGCATCGACCTTCCGCTTCTCGGTATGATGTGGAACTGTGTCAGATGTGTTTGTTCTCTCGTTTTTTCTCGCGGTGACGAGGAAACCATATGTGACCGCCGGAGCAGATCTCGGCGAGAGCAACAGGATGCTGCTCAGGAGATTAGTCATTTCGATCGTAAATTTATCACGCGGCCATTGCGGTGATCTATAATAGTCTCGCCAAACCGGAGAAAATGAACTTTAAAACTGGTCGATGCTGTCGTTAGATTTCTTGAATACATATATACATATATATATATTAATTTCTTCGCTTAACACAAAACAATATTAGTGGGAGTAACAAAGATTGTTTATTGTAATTTGGTCGGCTGTATTGTGAGCAATTGATATTAATGAACCAGATTTGTCGCGTTTCTTGTTGATTTGTTAGTTGGATTTGTCGCATTATATAATACATAGTTGGGTTTGTTAGTTGGATTTGTCGCGTTATATAATACATAGTTGGGTTTGTTAGTTGGATTTGTCACATTGCCAATAAACTAGGCCTACTTTTCTAGTGATACACGAGAGCACAATATACATACATAAGCAATTAACGGTGTTAATGTTACGCGTGCATAATTCATTTATGTGAAAGTGGAAATATTAGTTTCTTAAAAACCATCCTTCAAGTACAGGGGAGCCAACATGGCTAACAAAATGACAACTAGTTTATAAATGGGAATTTTCGCTTTAAAATGCTTGTTGGAATACAATCTAACAAATTCCGCATATATAACACGACCATTGAGCCAATAGTGTTGTATGGATGTGAAACGTGGAACCTCGCAGAGGAGCATTAAAGACTGTCCAAGTATTCGTAAACAAAATTTTCCGAAGAATATTTGACCAGCGATGGCGCATCCGCACAGACACTGTTGTTGGAGGCCAACGACCAATATTGAAGTCGAGAAGGCTTAGAAGTTAGTAAGAGTTAGATTTTTAGAGAGGTGCAGGGGACGGTCGTGCGGTCGGCCGTTGGCCTGAAAGACCCTTAGAACCAATTATAATAATCTTTTATGTATACAAATGAGTGATTTGATGCCGAGTAAGGTTAACTATTTAAAAAAATCTTATTTTTATTAGAATTCTGTTTAAAATCGAGAGTTTTTGTCAGACACGGTACAAACAATTATGATCAATTATGATTATTCAATAAATTTCAAATAAGAATAGGACTCATGTTTATTCATACGTATTTTTACAGCTGTCATTTCATTATTATTTTTATTCAGTAGAGTCTTAATTTTTTTACACGGAGTGTTTCACATTGCAAAACTTATCAAAAACTGAGACGATAGATTTATTGAAAATGACATTTAGCGATTCAATCATTCACAGAAATGAACCTGTCAGTTGGCCGCCTAGATCACGTGATATCTCTCCGTTAGAATATTTTCTGTGGGGTTATGTAAAGTCACCAACAATTGAATAATTAAAATACAACATAACTCGTGTTATTGGAGAAATAGCACCAGATTTATGTGAAAATTGGATGCAAAAAATGCATTGTATCAGACGTAGTCATGGTGTACATTTGAAATAAATTATATTCCATTATTAATGACATAGAATCATTGATGTCATACTTGTTTTATTTTAATTCAATTTTAAAGTTCTATCACGCTTGATGGACAACAACTCAAGACGTAAAATCAGTCTTGCCGAGGTGCAAGCGGATGATCAAATAAGCGGTGCCTACCTGCTTCTGGCCTGCTGATGACAGTTTGTTTCGAAGAAGGAGCAAAGTATCACTTGGCGTATTATTGTTACACCAGCGGAGGCGGACGTGGCGCCAGACGGGGGCCCACATCTGCGTTACCAAAAACGCCAAGTTAATTATCGAAATGTAAAAATACAAGTTTAATGACATCCAAATTCATTTTAGTATATCGTTTTATTTTATCACGTGATCATTTCAAGTTTCGCGTGTGCGAAGACGCGTAGGGCAGCGAGACAACCTTCACATTACTAAAAATATCGAGCCGTAGAATCTGCGCCAGCGACACGCACAAATAATCCGTAACGCGGAAAAATTATCGCTCATTTATTATGCCAACATCTCAATTGGATAGTTTCACGTTTTTAGTTTATTATATTATATTAAGCATATGAGAATTTCCAGAAACTGATGATCATTTAAGAAGAGTGTGCATCTGGAGTATTAAATCTTGTGTGATGATTTGAATTTCCCGTATTTAAGTTTAAATTGAAACAAAATATTACAAGCGACTATACCCCCTTCTAAATTTCTACAGTTCACTATCCCTTCAAAACAAATTAGTCTTGTACAAAACAATCGTCCGTCCAATACTCACATACGCGAGCACCATCTGGGGTTCAAGTAACACACAAATTTTAGAATAAAAACAAAACTACATCCTTAGAAGAATCACAAACTTACCATGGTTGTCAGAAACACAATCATTCACAGTGAAGCAAACATACCCTCACTCAATGACACATACACGATTTATCGTCTAAATTTAATTCTAAATTAATTTCCATCCCAAACCCTTCCATGAACTTCCTCGGCCTGTATGATCCCTCATTCGATCCCCGTCATTTTCATCCCATTTCACTTCTTTATCCTGTTCTTGACCCTATTGAACAAAATTTATAAAAAGATTCTATAAATATTTTACCCATTTTTGCTACTACTTTATACAATTATATACAAAGTTAAAATGACCTGATATTAAAAAAAAGAAAACAATTTAACCATGTTCCCCGAATAGGGTCCCCCAAAAAATGTTACGCCATTGTTGTTACCTCATATGTCGGAGACAAGAGGGCTCAGCCCTTATCCCTCCCCTCTTTAACAATCGAATCAGAGGGAAACAAAATACGCGTAGATGACGTTTTTTCCTACAGGAAAAAATCTGCAAACTCATTTGGGAGTACCTATTAGTTGCAATTTCAGCAACCTCCATATATTTTTATTATATGGAAAACAAGGAACAATATATTTATAATGCACTTGCTACAATCTGCTTTAAAACATAAAATAAATTCTTTAATAGCCATTTCAGATTATTGCAATTATTTTTATATAGGTTAAACTTGCAGAAATTTTGATATTAGAATTAGCGAGTACTTGAGATGCCTAAATAACAACTGTTCAGAATTTTCCGATCACATTTTGGAAACAAACCATTCGTTTGATGTTAACAAGGGTTTAGAAATACAATACATACAAATATTAGGGCCAAATCCTTTTCGACAATAGTCACTTTTAAAATTTGTTTTCATATTAGTTCTTACTTCTTCACCATTTATAGTTTTATTTTTATCTATGCTTGTATTTTTAATTTCAGTGTATATTGTTTCCTGAAGTAGATACTATAGGTATCGAAAGATCTTGAATAAACAATAAATAGTAATTTAAACAAAGTATTTTGTCTTAATTATTTTAAGCTACATTTACCTAATAATTCTCGTAAATTTTTGTTCCATTATATCTCATTTTTTTAGTGAGACATCTATTTTTCCTGTTCCTCAAATTACTTTGAGTGAAACCTGCTAGATGGTGCCGAGAATTTGAGTCCGTTTTGTAACCGGTATACATTAACACGTGTAATTAATATAATTCACGTTTATTAGTGAAAGTTGCGATCATTTAGGACGCAGTCCCTTGACAATTAAAACAAATTAGACATATCACTTAGAAAGTCTCCCCTGTCCTTTGTAAGTGACACGTCCAATTTGTTTTAATTATCATATAACTACGATCTAAATAGTTGCAACTTTCACAAATAATAATGAACACATTTCATTGTATTTCTTTAACATTCCAAAATATGTCGAAGAATGATGACGCAATACAATTTTGGAAACATAGCAAGGAATTTTTTTATATATCGCGAAATGTTTTCTGTCAAAAGAGCGGTCTTTGAGTTTCTTAAGACTGCAACATTTTAATATCGAAAATTATAAATAATATTTTTTTACAATTTCAAAATAGGTGTTCAGGCAACTGCACACAATGATAGTAATATAATATTCGATAGATTAATTTAATTTACCTCACCGATAGGTTACTTCAGAGAATACTAAGTTGTAATTATTTAGAACATATAATTTGTATCAAAATAAGTTATGTTAGATTATTTATTTAATACAATGTCACGACAGCACAGTAATAAGCTGACTGTGTGCACCTATCTTGGGTGCTCTTGTTTTGTGAGCAGTTGTCTTGATATCGTCCAATGAATACAATACGTACACAAATATTCTTCTGGGTTTTCCTACCGTGGGTCTGTTTTAATCGTAGCCGACTCACCCAGAAGAAATCAATTTGTGTATCCTTAAATGATATATGTATTTTTTAAACATTTTTATTATCTCTTCTTATGTATCATATATATGTACTTCTCATATGTTTTATACATATACTTCTACTGTGTTGTATTTAATTATTATTTTTGTGAAGCTGGTAGCAACTCGTGCAACTTGTATACTATATTAAGGAATCAAGGAGCGGTGACAATAACCGTTTGCTTTATTTATTTTTAAACCAAATTTTGAGTATTTCTTCACAATCGAGTACCTTCATACATCACGTCTGAAAGAAAAGCGCGAGCATTTGTCAATCGGCTTCTACAGAAGTTCTCCGAAGACAAGGGCGATCCATCAACTCGGATGGCCCGTCCCCCGTCCCCCGTCCCCCGTCCCCCGTCCCCCGTCCGCCGTCCCCCGTCCGCCGTCCGCCGTCTCCGGCGGCGCCGGGCGGAAATAAAGGCGCTTGGCGTCGGTCCAGGGCGCCCCGCCCCCCCGACCGCGCTCCTCCCCCGCGGCGCCGACGCCATTCACGCGGCATACGCCGTTATCAATATCTCATTCACCTCCATCGGGTGGACCCGGTGCCCTTACTCCGCCGCGAACTGTCTGCCGGCGCTTCGGTCCGACCTTTGATTCGACCGATACCTTACAGGCTGCTTAATATTGACTTATTCGCTTACAACCACGCCGCACTCTCACAGGATAGACAGAAAGATAGAACGCCACATTCTTCTGTTCTGGTATACCATTTGTTGCGTACAGCCACAAGAAAACATGGGTGGTTCGCGCATCTCCGCTTCTCTCAACTGGCGATGATGATGATGATGATGTCAGAAGAAATGAAACACAAACATATGTTCTTTCTAGGAACACTGCGGGGCGACAGATTCGAGAATGCGTTCCCGCTCGCAGTGTACTTGGTTTTATTTCAGATACAAACAATATATTCAATTAATTCTAATATTTCCCACTATTTCAGCGAGCAGGCAGCAACACGCGCCATAAAGCCTTATTTTATCAAAAAATGACAGTCTTTGTTTGCCGAAATCTGTTCCACGTTTTTCTGGCGCCCCGTCCTCGATTATATTTTTAAGTTACCGCCTTGTGTCCTTAATATATCGTTAAATTGACGTCGCTGCAGCGACATATCAATCCTGTGCGATATACCATTATTGCTTCGTTCACTCTTATACTTGTTGAAGCTCTAACCAATCTGGTGAATTTGATCAGACATGTCTTTCGTTGCCTTCAACGATCGTCTCATTTATTTAATTTACCAACGTCCGTTCACATCTTCCCATCTTAATTTTATCTTAGCTACATTCAGATCTATTCACATCCGCTCTCAATTTGTTAATTGTTCACTCTGTCGTGCGTAGGTATATATTCTACATATGCATAGCATATGAGCGACCGCATTTCCACTTTATTCAATCTTCTTTCGTTGTTTGTCTGCCAATTCGAGGATACCTTACACTAGTGTTGGTATCAGAACTCCACTATATACCGCTAGTCTTACTTTAAATGATAAATGCATTGGCGATAATTGTGTTGATAGTAAGTGACATTAATTTTATTTCCAGCAGTCATTCTCTTTTCGATATTTTTCTCAACATTACTGTCCCCGGTAAACATCCTTCCCGAACACACAATAATACAAATAACACAAGATTATGTTAAATAATTATATAACAACAGCATGTTTCTGAATTAAATTTATATACAAACATTAAGAACAGTTTTAGTGTGAGAGCACTTGAGATGAACGATTAAAATAAATACTGAAGGAGAGCAGAATCGACGGACGTTTCATAGTGTGTAGCTGTACAGACTGTGTGTGGCGTTCTATACTTCCAGCGCGATTTGTGTGTTACATGTGTGTACGACTGTGTGCCAAAAGCGTTCAAAGCTAGGTTTATTGTGTCGTAAATTGCCACGCTTTTCCTATTATTAATTTGGAGACGGATTTGTCCCGCAATCTAACGTGGAAGTATTTTTTTCCAGTCACATGACTTGCACGACCACCTGGGATGACCCCCGCAAGACGCGTCAGGCGGAACTCTTGGCAGCTCAGACCACACCGCCGGCACAGACCGCACAGCCCAACACCACAGGTAAATAATACCTCTCTCTCTCCCACCCCGTGTCACCCCAGCATCGAGAATTAATTGTGTACCGAGTACAATCATCGATACCCTAATCTGCAAAGCAGCTAACTCCACCCATGGTCAAAAGACCGTTTTTGATGCCATTATTTTCCTCTTTTACGTGAAATCACGTGTTTAAAAATAATAAGTAAGTACTACGTGCTGAAAAACCTTAGATTGATTCTTCCAAAAAATCTTAAATGTTAACCTGACACAAGTGTTGATGGCACCAGAAATAGAGGACGTCCGCGGAAATCATAATGGTTGCACTACATTATCGTGCAACTCGGCTAACTCCCAATAATATTTTACAATTTTGGTAAAGAAATTCGGTTAACTCAAAATATTCCCTATAAGTACGAGATAAATCAAAATATCAATAAAATTTCTCAGCCACCCTATTTCTGCATAAACAATCTACCAAAGTGTGTTTTGAATTTTTCGTAATCCGTTTAATTACAAAATTAAACAGTTTTTTTTTTTTGCTTCTGAACATTTTAGAAAAATAGAGTTGGCTACTTTGCAGATTAAGGTATCGATATGGTTTTCTTCCCACGGACAACTAAAACTCGCTAGGTGCTCATCCGTATTAATTACGGTGTGAAAAATTGGTAGGTACCTGCCTGCCCGCCTGTCCCGTAAAGACGCCTAACACGAAAAGATTTAAAAAAAGAACAGCAGCCGAGTGATTCAAAATGAAAACAAAGGAATGCGTATATTTTAGGAACGTAAAAGTTCTGTCTTGTTCATTGAAGCGGACGCTTGAAAATGGAGGGAAAATGAAAATAAATAAGTGAGATTGCTTGTTGCCACAAGCAGATTATCATGGACTTAAACTGCTATTTACCTGTTGTGTGTTGTTGGGACAACTCGTGAGAAGATCAGTTTGCCCGAAAGAGAGATAACACGTAATTGTCAGTTACAGATTATATATGTCTTAATGGAGATTCTTACCTGAAGAAGCCGATCTTTCTTTTGAGCATTTAAATGCGTTATTAATGTAAGATATATTTATCACAGTTCTTCAGTAATTTGTGCTTTCTCTGTTGGACGGTAGAGGTTCATCATAAGAATATCGGAAGACACCGTCATTTTAGGAAGCCGATATGTAGTTGTTTATTACCGGTACTGGCTGGTTTTCAAAACAAGGTGGATCAGAATACCTGTACGTGGCTACACAATATTCGTACCAAAAATATTACGATTTTTAAATTTCTGATAATTAAAATACACTTTTTAGAACCGAATACATGTATGAAGTTAGTTATTCGTAGGAAATTAACTTTTCAATCCAACGTGATATACCAATTTTCTTTCAAATTTTCCCACGGTTTCCGCACCAAGTGACATCTTTAAATTGAATGTTAACGGCAATCGCGCTAACGCGTACGAACTGTCGAGAGTCAATGGTCAAATTCATCCATTACAGCATTTCATCTGAATAAATTAATACTGACACATCAAATTTGTTGATGTTTCAACATATCAATTAATGAAATACCGATTGGAATACAGACATTCTTCTAAAATACGCACTTTCCGTTGAAATTACGCACATTTGGTAAGTCTACTGTTCATCTTCCTAAATTTTTCGCTGTCGTCATAAAAACCGCCAAATTGGATAAAGGTACGCCATTGATAACGAATGTGTCGGCGGTGTCGCGTGTCTGATAATCTCCAAACACGGAAACTATTTTCGGCGCTTTGCGAGTGTGAGAGGGTGACAGGGCGTAAATATCCGCTATCCAGACATGATACACGCTTGTTTCGAAAATCGCCACCAAAGATTTACGCAGCAAACTTTTAAAGTGAGATATTGAAATGTTTCTTCGATGCCAATTCGTAAATTAAACAGACAGTAAAGAGAGGACTTTTTTTTTTTGCGAGAAACTGGTTAAAATTTGTTTTAAGGAACGGGGAAAATCTCGAGAGAAACTGACTTATGTGGATTCTTATTAAGGTTGCGGATTTAAATTTCATTTTACAATCGTTTTTAAAGCACCGCGTACAACATATAATATATACATTAAAAATAATGTTGACCATTTTCTCCATATTTATAATAAAATATGAATAATTTATTTATTTAAATGATCAAAACTAAAAAAAATATTGTTGTATGTAGCAGGTTATTTGAATCAATTTTTCATTTATTTGATATTTTTTTCAAACATCGTTTTTTTTTCATGTTTGTGTCTCCCACTAAAATGTTTCCATCCGTCAAATCTTTTAACAAACTAATATATGTACGAAATAGAGAAATAAATTATATATCGTTAAAATTCACAAAACTTTCTGGAACAAGGCTGCTGAATGGGAAAGTATGAATTCAAGCAATTTAGTGGGGAAGTGGATGCAAGGTGAGTTGATTTAGAAGACACTTCAATTCCTTGCAATAAATCTTGACCTTGGAACAACAAGGTATCATCTGACACAAATTTTCTAAGAGTTGAGGAAACAAGAAAACTATTATATTTTAGTAACACTCGTAACATATTTTTAGAACAAACAAATGTTGATTTGAATACATATAAAATGTACGAATTATGTAATATAACGTGTCCGAAATCAGGAATCAGTTTACGTTTACTCTTAATATGGCGACATTTTCGTTAAAATCTCATCTAATGGGAGATGAACCAAACTTCGTCGAAGAAATCGAAAAATATTTGAAGCGCAATATCTCAGTTCAGATATCTTATTTATTCCAAGAGCATGAAATGTTAAATATGGGTCACTAAATGTGCGCCATCGCCCGCGTTTTGCTCTGCAATCTTAAATCACCCGCTCTTGTTCTTGTTCTTAAATGGTGTTCCATTTTTTAATTCTCGCTTCTGAGTTAGTTTGTGATTAGAATATTTTCTAAGCCATTGTGTGCTTCTACGCCTTCTACTTACCGCTTTCGTCACTCGCCAACCTCGCCGCGAAACAATGGCTGGAACCGCATTGCGACGGAGAAATGTCTTACAACCTTTAGTTCTGATTTGTGACCTATGAGCGTGTTGAGAAATCCGCAACTCGCATATATGACGGTACACTACTTGCGTTAAATTGTGGAGACCTTTTAACTATATTGCTCAATTTATACGTTCTATATTGTGCGAGATGTGCACACCGAATCAACGCGAATGGAGCGATATGTTTACTGTTCCGTCGAATATATTATTTCCCAGGTGCATTCCTAATTATATCTTAAAATCTAATGATCGGGGTGGTCTCTAGAGATTGTGCCGCCCTCGGGCAAACACATACGACTTTCTGTCCTACGACAGTTCTGTCGCCGTGTCAAGTCCTACGGAGATGTGCAATCGTCAGTGTGCATGTGTTCACTGTCATATGTTTCCATAGCTCCTCGCCATTGCGTCAGAAAATCATCGGTGTGCGCCGACTCTAATCGAATTTAGTAAAACTTTAGATAAAATGCCTCTCGGCAACATAACTTTCAACATTAAGATCATTGTTTTGAGTTCTAACATATGTTTTAGATATCGTTATATTATATATGAGTTGAGAGTTCTCAACCTTGAAAATAAAAATAAAAATTATTACAGTTTGCTTACTTTGGTTAGGGACGGCCCCGGAAATGATATTCATGCGATATCCAGGTACTCATTAAATATTTTGGCACGTTATTCTGCCATTTCATCTTCCTTAGTACTCTTAGATCTAGTCGAGCACAGCACTCTTAGATCTAGTCAAAAAGAATACTAAGAACATAGAAATGAATGTTATTTACTCGCGTATCTTCTACATATGTGTATTAACATTTTTCTTTTTCTATAAAAATAATAATATCTAATGTGACACTTCATAAAATCCTTAATGCACTTCGTGTTGCCGAATGATGTATAGAAAAGGAAAACAGGACGAAAAACTTGCATTTATTTACACAGTAATATTAGAATATTTTTTCACTTTATGATTTGTGAGAAAAGAAAGAAAAGCTTACTTTATCATTGCCTTTTCTGTACTTATTTATCTTGGTAGTATTTGGATTGACTTGGATACTCTTGGTATATTCGCAGCGAGCAAGAATAGTGGCGGCGTGGTCACCGGGGGCGCGGGGGATCCCCTGGGGCCCCTCCCCGACGGCTGGGAGCAGGCCGCCACTCCGGAGGGGGAGGTCTACTTCATCAACCACGCCGCGCGCACCACCTCGTGGTTCGATCCCAGGATACGTGAGTGCACTTTCTTTCTTCATTAGTTAGTTTCGCTTATCTTCATCTCGTAGTCCTTAGTCGCCGGACCTGGCCTGCAACTCGACTCGGTACTCGTCTTCAACTCGTGGTTCGATGCCATAACTTTTCTTGTACAGGCTTCTTCACCTCGTAAGTGGTGAACTATTAATATGTCTGGTCCCAGAATGTCCAATGCGTTGGATATCGTAGTTGTTAGTGCCTTCCTAGTTCGATCTTAGGGGTTACGGCTTCTTTTACGAATTTAGAAAAATATTGCTGTCGTTTTTTCTAAATTAAAAACACGTACGTGTCCGGTTGCTTTGGATGCTCGCAACGAGCAAAGGTCACAACAACCTCTCTCCGAGGTGTACTTAACCAGGGGCGCATTGGATTCAGGAATGCTGATTTATTTATCTATAACAATTACTAAGACGCATTTCACGCCAGAGTGAAAAATAATATTCTAAACAATGACGGCTGATGACGATAAAATGAAAGATGGTGTTGAACATTAAAATACAGTATCAAGTTAAGGGTTTTGAATATTTATTTAATACTAGCGAGTACCCGCATGCGTTGTAATGCCACTCAAAGAAAGAAAATGTTTGTATTTTAATTCTGATTATTGAAGTGCTTTTGGATACACAATATTTTTTGTTTTTCCGTCTGGTGCGTATAAGAAGTCGCCAGAAAAAACGATAATTATTGGGAAATTCGCCACAGAGAATCATAAAAATAGCCAATCAACGTGTCCGAATTTCACATTTCACGATATATGGTTTGCCATGAAACTGATATAGCCGTGGCGCGCAGATCGCTTTCTTCGGCGAACTTTCTCATTGTAAAATGGTTGTACTAATTCAGAAACTTTCGCGGGAGTGTGCCCAACAACTCACCAAAGTTTCATCGCAATCGGATGAACGGTATAGGAACGCATACGGGACAAACAAACGAACAAACATTCATTTATATATATTAATTTAGTGCATACATATATATATATATGCTCTAATATGAACAAGATCAAATTTTTCCTTTTTACTATAACTTATCTTGCACATATTTGCTTTTTTTCATTTTAAATCTATGTAGTTTCTTCTCCTTTCTTATATCATCTGGCATTTCATTGAAAACTTCTGGCAGTCTCAGTCTTTCTCTTCCTTCTTGTATGATGTTCGCGCTCATGTTGATTTTCATCAATTTTTCTTATAAATTCTGCTGATATTTTTAAAAATGAAAATATAGAGAGTACTGATTAATACATTCCAGATATATTCAGCGATAAATACGCCAAACTTTGTATGTTACGCCGAGCTATAAGCGTGTTAACATGCACTTTTGGACCTTGCAAACTTGCAGGGATTAAGGCGATAATTTTAAATCTTTTCATGTGTGGACGACAGGTCCCCGCTTTTGAGAGATAAGTCAAGACCCTTAAAACCTAGTCTTACCCTATGCGGTGGTGTCTTCCATTTCAAATACTCCACTACTCCAGTATGGAATAATTGGGTGGGGAGGAACAATAATATAATGAACTCGATAAAAATAATACAGAGAACAATCATCAAAGTAATATTAAAAAAGAGATCAACTTTTTCAACACAAACACTTTTTGCAAAATTCCCAGTTCCCAAAATAGAAAACATTTACAAAATTTTCAATTAATCAATTAATTAAAGAAAATAACACTGTACAATTTGAAACAAGAACATCATTAAGGTTTAAAAATAACTTTAAAATCCCTAAATGTAACACCAAACGCTATCAGCAATATTTTATATATTTAGGGATACAAATTTCAATAGCTTCCCTACACAAATTAAAGAAATAAAGGATATAAAAGAGTTTAGAAAGAAACTAAATGAACACTTCAAAAACACATAATTGGAAAATAAACAATATTACAGAACACTTCAGAAGCACACAAATGGACAATGAATAGAATATGTAAGGTATTATATAAAATTATTGTAGTGTAACTCCCTCTCCAAGCACAAGAGCTGGTCTCTTTTTTGGAGAGGTAAGCGAAAGAATAACCATGTAATTTAAAAAATGTAAAATACTTAATTCACGTTATAAAAAATTGTAAAAATGTCAAATAAATAAAATAGAGTTAAAAGCTTAAAGGGTCAAATTAATAATATTGAAAAATAATTTGTTTAACAAACCGATATAATTTATGTTCTGCGCCTGTGGAAGACAAATGCCTAACTTGAGTGTTCTACAGATTGCAAATACGAATAGTGGTAGGCGCAACCTATTTATACGTCATAAACTACTTAGTACGTTATATCCACATCGACTGACTTTGATCACGGAACCATGGAAACCAAAATAAAAGATTTTTTCACACTTAAATAAATTCTAAAGGAGAAGGCATTCTTATTGTGAAGTTGTAATTATTTAGAACAGATGTTTTAAATACTAATTAAATGTATATAAATATACATATACATATAAAATCATTTTTATCGAAAAATATTGTTGTTGCGCTACCGAGATTCGAACCTGGATCCCTTTTCCTATCCGGGGAAGGTGCATTACCAACTATGCTACAGCGACAGTATTTTTGACGACAAATTTTCGAATCTATATGTAACATATGAATAGGGATCCAGGTTCGAATCCGGTAGTGCAACAACAATATTTCCTTTCAATTCTTATATATATGTGTACAATTCGTTATTTCTTGTTTTAATACTACCATAATAATGAATCGTATTTTTGGCACTACCCAATGTCTCTTAGACCAACGAACGCCGCATCGAGATTGCGAGCGTGTGGTGTTTCCTATATAAGCCAATCTGCCCGGCGATGTAGTCGGCGAAGATCCGTTAGAGGCGCTGCAGTCGCAACATGGCGGCCGCCGGGTCGTTCACCCGTATATTACACGTCTGGCTGTGTCAAATTGAAATTCACCTGCGACAGCGGCGCGGACATGGCAGATTACCGTTAATTATTTCTACACGGCTAGTGGCCCAGCGCGCTGCCGCCGGACCTTCCCATTCATGAAAACAACGCGCGACAGCGGAAAGTCAATCCGCGAATCGATCAACTGATTGTCCCCATTCTGACAGTTTCTGAACGCTCTTTATAAATATTATTCAGATTCAAAGTATTTTTCTCTCCGATGCTGTATGCACTCTATGGCTAATTTTAACAACACTTTGCGTAACACACACACACAAATAAAAATAAACCCGTACATTTTAGACAGTTTTAACAAAGTTGGAAAAATTACATTCTCATTATTATGGAGAACACATTCTCATTGTGAAGTTGTAATTATTCAGAACATGCGGTCTGTGATGTTTTAAATACTAATTCAATGTATTAATTATAAAGATATACATATAAAATCAATTCTATCGAAAAATATTGTTGTTGCGCTACCGGGATTCGAACCTGGATGTCGTTTCCAATCCGGGGAAAGTGCATTACCACCTGTGCAACAGTGACAGTATTTTTGTCGACAATTTTTCGAACCCATATGTTACACTTTTTCAAATTGTTCTGTAGGATGATTTTTATCAAAAGTATATTTTTGCCGAGCATTTTAGACCAAATAACATTGTTTATTCAGAATTTTATGGGACCTGACTAAATTGCGTGTCGAAAATGTTCAAGGGATATGTGCCTAATCTCAACTATGTCAGAGATATAAGCATTTCAAAAAAATCTTAAGTATGCTATTATTTCGATTAATTGAAATATTTTATTGATTCCAAATGATGTATTGAAAACAAGAAATGAAAGGACATCGAACTATTTTTTGTTAGATGATTTAGGGCTTGATTTTGCAAATACTTAGTTCGAAGTACAAAGATTTCAAGTTTAACACGATTTTCTAAAACTTTTGAACGATAATATTTCCCGTAACAGTGCAGAATTTGCACAATTTAGTGAGGTATCCACTCATAAAATATTATTAATTATATACCTAATATGTAGTTATTTCATAAGAATTATCATTCTTCGATATGTCACAAGTTGTTGTTGATGTTATTTTTGATAAATTTTCAAAATTATTTATAGTAGATATAATATTATTGACAGGCTCATATTACACGATGGACCAGGCGATCTCGGGTTTCTAAGAAAGTTATCAAATTTCGCCAATGATTGTCTGAATATGCGCGCCACGCACAGGAAACAACTGTCGCTGAGAGTAATCTGATGCTAAACCGATGTTAAGAGCGAGCAACTCCGCGGAGCTGCTCGAACTCAATGATTTAACGTGAAATAACGATTCATGTTTCCGGATTATAATATTGCGCAATGAAATTCAGATACAGATTTTCTAATTTCCTCTGTTATTTGTTATTAGCGATCCATTATCGACGAGCCTATGTATTATTAGTGGTGCCCCCATCAGGCGTTATCCGAGATTCAGATTTAGTTATAATTTAAAATTGGGATTTAGGGGAGGGGGAAGCAGGGTGCCGTTATATTGCGCAGGCCTTAAATAATAACGATGTATGCAAAACTTGATCCAGGCAGGCGAGATATCCGAGGGCGTGGATTAGGGGTTTTATTATATTTCAATCAGGATCCTAGAATGCAACTAAACAAAATTTTGATGGCATTCAATATAATACACATTTAGTGAGGGGGAGGGGTGGTCATGGAGAGGGAAGAGTGTGCCTACGTTTTGCAAAGTATCGTAAAGATAAATTATGTTCAATTTGGATTAGATCTGTCAAGGAAGGCGTGTAGTGTAGGATTGTATACAGAACAGACAGACATGCATTCAGTTATATATACGTAGACACTAACCCGAAGTGCGTTGATATATGAATTCGATTTTGTCAGTCCCGGGTAATCCTAATGAAAATTATCTTTAATATTACATTTATAAAAAAGAACAAACACAATTTATTTAAGATATTTGTATTTAAGTAAATGAGTAAGAGGAGTCTTTGAACAAAAAATTACGTAAATAATAATTCAAGATTGACAAATAACACTTTTGTATGTGAAACAGTTGTATTATCATGATACTAATTAAATGTATTCATTAAAATATTGTTGCTATCGGTTGTTGTTGCTATTTTTTTGATAAATTGATTTTATATGTATATCTTTCTAATTAATACATTTGATTTGTATTAAAAATATCACAGACCTATTGTATCGAGGCGCCATATAATTAATATGATAAGACACGTGTCAATAATTTAAAGGTGTAATCATCGGCGTGGCGCCAAAAACCCGCGGGATAGATGTCAGAAAAACAAAGACCTCTTAGTAAAACGTCACACTGGCGGCCTGTCGCCGTGTAGGTATTTGCAAATATGACTATATGTATTGTTATGAATCTGAATAAAAACAGAGTATTCTACAGGCGGGAGTAGCCGTTCTCGATTGTGTCGTATCACCGTAGTGCATCAATATTGAACATCTTTTGTGTTTCATTTCTTTCGACCTCATTATCATCATCATCATCGCCGGTTGAGAGAAGCTGAGATCGGCGAACCACCCGTGTCTACATTCTTATTGTACGGAACACCTATGTTCTGTAAAATTGCAACTGCACAATAAGAATGTGTTCTCCTTAAAAATATATTATTATGAATGATATGCATGAAGCAATAGCAAAACATCGAGTGTTCCAACATTTAGTTTTGATCTAATTTTGGTACCGCGAAAGTTTCGGGATTATATGCGTAATCCCGGGATTCGTGAACACTTTAAACAGAGTCTGTATCCCGGGATTGGATTCCCTAGTTATGATAAAGTGTTCGGTTTTTATATTGCATAAAATATTTTTGTTTTTATCATGGAATTAATTTGCAATAAAAAAATTGATTAGAATGTGACGTAGAACGTTGCAATATTAGTCAAATAGTACCTATTCAGCGTTAATGGTAATTAAACAATATATTCGCCTGTGTATTTTATAATTGTATAATTATAAAATTATAAAAATAATATTGTATAATTGTTTTTAACATGATTAAGTTAACGTCGTTAATTATGAATACTGTGATAAAACAGTTAAAAGTTTTGTTTTCAGGAAATTATTTCTCAAAATACAAACATTATTCCTGTAAAATATGGCATTTAGGGGGGGGGGGGGTCCTTTCAGTCCTTCAGTTCGAACATTGTCGAAGATTACTCTCGAGTCGTCTAACTTGCGTAGAGTGTACGGTTTTATGAGCGCATCTTGAGTTAAGCGCTACTTG
Organism: Eubasilissa splendida; assembly: GCA_031772225.1. NCBI lineage: Eukaryota > Metazoa > Arthropoda > Insecta > Trichoptera > Phryganeidae > Eubasilissa > Eubasilissa splendida. Next base: position 29,247,851 of record CM062848.1, read on the forward strand.
AGAATAATACATTATTTGTCAGTAATAATATTTAACACATAACTAATAAGAACTCTTATGAACGTAAACAGACGAACGATTAGAAGCGTCCGACGCACATGAAAATAGCTGTACAAAAAGGCGTTTTATAATAATAATTATAATATATAATTGATAGAAACGGAAAGACAGAGAAAGATATCGAAAGGAAGGTGAACGCAGGGAATGAAGTGAACGGCGCTTTGAATGGAATTATAGCTAATGGAAACTTGTCAACTGAGGCAAGACTAGCGGTTCACAATGGAGTCCTGGTACCGACACTGATGTATGAAAGTCAGGCCTGGAACTGGGCAGAAAAGGAAAGAAAAAAGACTGAATGCAGTGGAATGGCATATCCATTTATGACATAGTAAAGAATGAAGAAATAAGGAAATAATGTAAAGCTGATGTTAGTATAGTGAGTAAGATTAAGAAATGATTACTTAGGTGGTTTGCATATGAAACGGATGAATGAGGAGAGAATGATAAGAACATTATGTGACGCAAGTGTTGATGGCACCAGAAGTGGAGGACATTCGGACATTCTGTCGTCGAGCTTGTATGTGAAGATGTATGAATGTGGATGAGGCGAGAATTGTGTGTCAGGACAGAAGAGTGTGGCGCTTTATTCTCTCTGCCCACCTCCTCAGAGAAACGGCGTGATGGTAAGTAATTATAATAGTAACAACTAGATGTAACCAATAATGATGGAAAACTAATTGTTTTTGTAGCTTTCGTGTATTTTTAAAATCAAAGAAAATACCATAGAAAAATAATTCAGTATGATAAACTCGTATATACTCACGTTATTGTTTATTTCTTTCGTCTATGAATGTTGATAGTTAAAAAATATGCCAGTACCTAAATATTTATTGTGTCGATCAAAGATGTTCCACGTTCAAAATTATTGACAGATTCGAAGTCTGCTTTTGTTTAAAATTATTTATCGAAATATTGTTGTATGAAAAATTAGTATGTGTGTGAAATATTATTGTTCGCAAGGACGTAAGGCTTTTATTAGTGATGCACGAGTATGTATGTTTGCAGGCTCTCACTGTGCATGAAATCTAAGGATAATGTCTAGTTCCGATAAAAATGGAGTCACTCAGATCGTCTTGTAACTTTGTTATAACTTTATCAATTCAGTCTTAATTTTGTGACTGTGATTGTGTCAACGATTGGTGAGTGAGATTTAATGATGATTTACTTTTTAATGTACCGGTCATGGCTTGAAAAATTACGATAATCAATTATCGATCATCGTTACAATCGAACACAATCACAGTCACAATAACGGTGTAAATAACGATTTTACCATCACTACTAAATAAGCTTTGATTTCGTACATCGAAAGTTTCGTAAAGGTCACGCTCGCTCGGCCGCGTGTGCAGAGACCGGAGACCGGAGACCTGGCGGTGCCTCAGACAGCCGCCAGCAGTCAGCAGTGTCGCCGGTCGCTGCACGTGCGCGGCTGTGTGAGTGGCGTGGCGGCGTGGTGTGTGTGCGGTGCGCAGGACCAAAGGTTCCCACGGTTGCGCGTGTGAACCCTCTGGTACTTGACCCCCCGCACTTCTTTTTTTTTTTCTTCCTCTTTTTTGGCTCAGATTATTTGAGCCATCTTATACAGTAAGACCTCGTTAATTCGAAATTCGGGGAACCAAATAATACAATTCGAATTATATGACGTAAAGAGATATTGATTTATAGCGCAAGTGTCTAAAAATTATCTCGAACTTCGAATTAACTGGGTTAATCGACATTTTGGAACTTGTGTGTTAGAAAAAGTTTGATTTATGTCGATTTCGAATAAACGGGGTTTGAATTATAGGGGTTATTCTGTATCGTTTTATATTTGGAGCTTTTTTCCAGGACGAACGTGATGCACCTGTTGAAGAAAAGTTTTCTTATTTTTATTCATAATGATTTTCAGGGAACATATATTTTATATATTAGCCAGATCAGCTGAAGATGTAAAATAAATATTAAATAAAATTTATAAAGCGTTATTTCGAGGTTCAAGTTAAATTTTCATCTGAATTACAAAATTGTAATTTAAAGTACTTAACTAACTACCTAACTTATAAATAAATATAAATCATTATTAAGGAGAACACATTCTTATTGTGAAGTTGTAATTATTCAGAACAGACGGTCTGTGATGTTTTAAATACTAATTTAATGTATGTATTGATTATAAATATATACATATAAAATCAATTTTGTTAAAGGTATTTGAGTTTCCGTAAAAACAATGTAGATGGCTTTCAAATAATAGAACGACAGATGTATTAATTTGAAAAAGTGTAACATATAGATTCGAAAATTTGTCATGAAAAATACTGGCGCTATAACACAATTGGTAGTGTACTTCTCCCCGGATTGGAAATAGAGATCCAGGTTCAAATCCCGGTAGCGCAAAAACAATATTTTTCGACAAAATTGATTTTATATGTATATATTTATAATTTATACATTAAATTAGTATTTAAATTATAAAGCATTAACTCATTGGGGTGAATATTTAATTTATTTTTGTATAAGTAAATTTGAGTTAAATGACATTGATTACAAATATTTTTTACTTGCACCCTTGTAATCAATTGCCAAGGCGAGAAATTTCATGAATAATTTACAAAACACGGTACTGCAGTGGTGAAACTCTGGGAAATCCCCGTGACTAATAGGGGTGAATACTGAATAAAAGCATGCGAACCTTTGTAAAGTAACTAGGGGTACCTAAGTAACTATGCTGTAAGTTGTGACTCACCAGCCTTGCATGTGGGTATCGCTCTAGTTGCTTTAATTTACCTAACCTACCTGACCCCAACATTTATTAGCCACTTGCCCCTGACACAAACGCCCAAATCAAAAGGTGATAGATGCACAATGTAATAGTTGTCCTAGTCCTTGAAATACATTGTGAAAAACTACAAAAAAAATCATGATGAATTTTTAATTAAAATTTTAAATAAAATACAATTATTTTCTCAATGAATTAAAGATTAATGATCTAAACAGACAACGGTACAATTTCAAGAATATCCTTGCCCTGTAACTTGCAACTTTATCACTTTTTAAAACGTTGTCTCTTATCTAAAAATTGAAAATGTAATGAAATCTATCAGAAAATAAAATATTGAATTACTTGATTTTATATTACAGACCGGCCTTGAATTACATGGTACTGATTTTTTTTAAATATCTCTAAAAACAAACATACACAGTAAATGGAAAAATTATGATTTCAAAATTTATTATTTATAGATGCTTGTAATCAGAAGTATCCATGCTGTTATTTAATTTTGGAAAAAATTCACTGATTATAATAATTAGATAAGCCCTGTATTTTGCATTAATTTAAAAAAAAATCTGAAACTCAGCAATCTCACGGTTTCTTTGTGTCTTTTGGTTTTTTATTAGAGATTTGTTTTCTTTAATTGGATCTGTTATGTTAAGAAAGCCATCTCATATAACTTCAGAGCAAGAATTTGCTCAGGGCAAGAACTTCCTTATCTTAACTCCTCTCTCCTCCTGGATCTGTTAATATACCTCATCGCCAGTGGCGTGTAGTAGACACAAACTCAGGTTATGCTGTTACCGATGATGCTAACTAAGTACATATACAATAAATATACTAGGTATAAGAAAAAATGACAGATTTTTTTTTCAAATCATGAGAACAATTCTATCATTTTAAATTTAGAATATATTTGTAAATTTATTACTTTAAAAAAGGCAAGTATATTTTCTGCGATTTCTCCTTTGGACAGCAAATTTAAAATATATCTTTAACAGTGTTCGAAAACATTTATTTAAATAACTAGTTTACAGATTTGCATAGCCGAAAACTCATAACAGAAATAATTTTATTTTAACATTTAATTTAATATTGGTAATAATCTAACATAATATCCCGAAAAAGGGAAATTCGCTTGCTTGACAGAAAATAAATTGTACCTACGTAAACACCGAAATACGGAATGACATTGGAATTATAGATTGAAATACATTATGAAAACAAAATGTTTAGTCTGTCAAGTAAAACAAATATGTATAAATGTCTTTCTACGCAGTTTTTAGTTAGGATTAATCCCTTTCGAAGATAACGGAATTAAGCACAAATTGTTTGAAAAATGCAGAAAATTCGCAGATGTAAAGATGCCAACGTAGCTGCAGTAAGAAAATATTTAATTCAGTATGATTATTACAGAGATTGAACAAGCAAATTACATGCAACCAAGTATGTACTGGCAATTTTCTGACCAGCATACACATGAAGTTGTTACAAATGATTTGCAATTTTTCTAAATAACCTACAGCTAGACAAATGTTGTGTAATCCGGGTAATAATGACTAGAGTTTTATAGGGTTTTTTTCATAATATAAAGATTATTTAATTTATTTTTATTTCCCAGAATTTTTAGTAATGCACAGTTTTTTTGCTTGTATACAGTGCACGCCCCTGCTCATCGTACCCAACATATTGACCATAAAGTTTAAAAAAAATGATATATCAGAAAACCTTCAATCGCACTTTCATAAACTGCTTCAATTGTATTTCGGTAAATATTAAATAGTTTTAATCAAATTTGTAAAAGCTTAATGTGTATATCCAATAAATAATATATTTTCAAAGAAATTACACAGCTTCAGTTGTCCTTATCCAAAGATGTCAATCAACTTAAATTATATTTCCAAATGATTGATCATATCCCCTAAAATGTTATGGACCAGTCTATTGTTGATAGACTTAATAATATTGGTAATAAATATGATTATTTTGATTGGGAATTGTTCTGTAATTATGTTCAGGGCCTTGGCCGAGCAAAGAAAAATATGCACCCTGAGCAATCCTAATCTGGCATCCCTTCCTCTCTTAGAAATTGTTTTTAACATCTGGTGTGATAACGATTTTGGCCCTTGGATTTGATGCCCCTCTAATTGCTGAGCCACTGATTATTTCAATAATTATTTTATTTTATGTTTAGGATAAGTTATTTTTTATTTTGATGTATTTAAAATTTTTTTTATTTAAAAAAAATTTGTGCAATATTATACAGGAGGACCGTACCATTCGTACCTTAATCTAGTGACGGAACATTCTTTACAATATACTACATAATTACTGCATGTATGTACATATTAAGGAGAGCACATTCTTATTGTGAAGTTGTAATTATTCAGAACATAGGTCTGTGGTATTTTGAATACTAATTAAATGTATTAATTAGAAAGATATACACTAATATATATAGATTGTGCATTAACCGATTATGCTATACCAACACAGTGGATTGATGATAAATTTTCGAACTTATATATTACACTTTTCAAATTAATACATCTATCGTTCCATTATTTGAAAGCCATGGCTTTCGGTTAATGCACGTTCCCCGGATTGAAAGAGATCCAGGTTCAAATCCCGGTAGCAACAATAATATTTTTCGATGTTTTCAATAACGGTTTACCATCACTTCTCCCCCCCCCACGTTTCATCTTTTTTTAAAAAATCTTTCAATAGACCTATAAATTGGTTCATGTTACACACATGTACTTAAATATTGGAACATGAGTTTGATTTTGTAAAAAGGATATATAAATTAATTTTCTGAACATAAATATAAAAATTACAGTAATTACTCTATACTTATAATGTATAATTAAATATTTTTGTTTTATTTTTTCCAGCCCAACACCTCCAGCGCACCCCAGCAGCAGGGGTGGCTCTCCCGGCGGGGGTGGGCGGCTGGGCTTCCGGAGCGACTTCAGCCCTCCAGGCCTGCCAAAAGCTGCGTTTGCAATCCCTGCAGATGGAGAGGGAGCGTTTGAAGCAGCGTCAGCAAGAAATACGACTGCAGGTGAGAAAATTTTAATAAATTATTCTTAATGAGAAGATATACCTGAATATTTATTTTCAGTTTTGGAAGTGTTAAGTCATTTTCATATACATCTTTTTATGCATAACATCTTCATACAGAATCTATTTTTCATCTCGGGTTGTTAAAATTCAAATTCTATTGTCAATTTTTCTATATGGTTTTTAACACATTTTCTAAACAAAATTTATGCTTTGTCACTTCAAGAAGCAACATTGAATATGAGTAAAAACACTAGTAATATTTCATGACAAGAATATTTATTTGAATCTATTGGATTACAGCAAGAACTGATGGCGCGACAAGCTCCAGTGACGGGAGTAGTGTCGGGGACAGCGGATGTGGCGCTGGATCCTTTCTTGTCGGGACTGTCGGAGCATTCGCGCCAGGAGTCAGGAGATAGCGGCCTGGGCATGGGGCTGGCCCACTCCTACTCCATGCCTCACACTCCCGAGGACTTCCTGGCCAACATAGATGACAACATGGACTGCGCTAGCGAGAGTGGAGGTACCACTATGGATGCCAATGACATTTCTCTCAGTGATAATATAGACTCGACTGATGACTTGGTGCCCTCTTTACAAGTAAGATTTCTTTGAGTATAAAAGAAGTAAGTTTGAAAATAAATTTACAAGATTGTATATTAGAAATTTTGCTTTTTTGATTGCTTATGCGCTATTGGTATCTATGATGATCTCAATGAAAGCGCTGAGAATCTAAGATAATAAATATTCCATTAAAAAAAAAAAAATTAATTTAGTCATTGATCCTTCTCCGGTTTTTGTACTCATAGTGGGTTTTAATTATCCCGGTTCAATTTTACAGGTTTATTACTTGTACAATATTTGACTATTAATATATTTGATGTTTTTCTTTTTCTTTTATGTGTTGAAATATTATATCAACGCTTTAATTAATACATATTTTGTATAGAAACGGCAATCTTTGACCATAAAGACAACCAAGTATTTTTCCTCAAAACTGTTTCTTATTTTAGATCATTTTTGTTGTATCACTGGACAATGGTGGCAAACTCATAGATTCCATTTTACTTATATGTTTTTCTCTATGTGTGCTAGATTTCAATTAGTTATTGAAATTCATTTTGTTAGGTATTTAAAAAAAATGTGGATGACTGCATGAAACTTCCTCGATGATCGAGAGGTGTAGGGTTTCGACTCTTGTCTTTTTTCGGGAAATCGGAAAGTTTTATTTTTCAATTTTGCTGTCGTTTGCAACTCGCTTAGTTTAGTTTGAAAAATCATAAGATTATTGATGATACATGATGATGCTTAATAGGAATTCATCAAAACATTACAATAATATGGTTGGTATTATAGATTGCAGTAAAATACGCAACTCAAAGGTAATATTGTCATTGATACAATATGTCTTTATGTCAAAAAATGTTTTTTTTTTATGTACATATTCAAATTTTGATCTTTATATCATATCAATACGTCGTATATTTAAGATCAGTGCGAGTGTAGCTACAGATTCCTTGGCTATTTGTCGATATTATTGTGACCAATTTCAGAGATGAAATCACAATATTATTGTGATCGACTTGAGAAATGAAATCACAATATTATCGTGACCAACTTGAGAAATGACAAATTGCCAAAGAATCTGTAGCTACACTCGCACTGATCCTAAATATAGGACGTTTTGATATGATGTAAAGCTCACGACAGTTTGGATACTTTTGGACCAAAAAAACAAAAAATGTTTTTTATATATGACATATTGCAGTATCAACGGATGATATACTGAAATTTTGATTATCAGTTTAGATGGGATTCCAAAAGTAATTAATGTGACCTTGAAATAATTTAGTAAATAAAAATATTAACAGATTAAGCCAATTTCAGGCCAGGCTTGCTAAGTTACATTTATTTTCTTATTTTAGAAGTAGTTTTATTCGCATTGATGTTCGGATTTTGACTTTTAAAATTAACCTTATTGACTAAGTGAAGCATGACTTGATTTTCTTCACAATGTTTCTTATTCCTGCAAATACAGATTCCATAAGATGATATTGTTATAAAAGATATTTTAGGGGGAAAAAAATGAATTTTCTAACTTTCTTTGCGCGACTGACCATTTTTGACATATTTAATAATCAGTATAATATACCGTAGGTTACATAGAAGGTGTTTCATAGCCCCACGATACAAGTAAGCAATCGCTTTAGCAGGACAGTAAGTTTTGTTTCTGAACCTAATGAGTGTACCAAATGGTAATCAACTGAGCTATTCAATTGCTAGTGAGTAAAATGCACGATTTAAGTGATTTTTTGGAATTATTTTTTATGTGACATTGTGCAAATTGTGTATTAGTAAAAAAATAATTGGGAATGATCATTAGCAGTTATTTGAAAGTCTGAAGAAAAGGTCTTCGAGAAGATCTGGGAAACAATTTTATTAAATTTCATAATAGATGCATATCCCTGGGAGTAAAGTTTATGCAAAAAATAATATTGGTACCTTCTTTAAAGTATTTTTTAGTCTTTAATGGTACCAAAGGGATTAAAGATTTTAATACCAGTGTTTTTTTTTTGTCATAGAACGCACCAGAACAGCGTTTCGGCGAGTTTTTTCGACAGATTTTCCAAGATTTAAAAACTAACTACAAGGAAAAGAGTATAGAAGATTTGTCGGATGAGAATTGGACGAAACTTTGGAATTACTTTGGGCGCGAAATAAAATATAAAATTAAGAAGATGTGTGTTCTGACACCTTTTTTGTTACAAAACAAGCACTGCTTAATACTATATAACTATACATATTATGTTTCATATAGTTTAGCTAAGTCATCTGTTGGGACAGTCATTGGGAAAAATAAAGAGAAAATTTTATGAATAGTGCCCTTCATTTGTGTTATTTTAAATTCTCTTAATCCAAATTCAGATAAAAAATATTTTGATAGCATTTATTTCCAGAAAAAGAGGATGAGAAAAATGATAGCAGTGAAATTACAGAACATATAGATGTAGTGATAAAAGTATTGAAAATTTCATGAAATAAAGGATGTCTAATAATTAATCTGTCTGCAAACATTTTCATTATATTTCACAAAAATAAATTATGCAAAACCCAGTCAAACCTAGTTAATCATTTTGATCTCGGTAGCATTGCACTAATTTGAACTGATTAGTTTTTCAATAAAAGTATTCATACAAATTAAATTAATCAATTAGAAAAATATACAGAAAAAAATCTAATTGTATTAAAAACCCCACAGAACTGAGTTCTGAATTGCAACTTCACAACAAAAATGTGTTTTCATTCAAAATAAAAATATTATTTATTTTCAGTTGGGGGAGGAATTTTCAAGTGACATTTTGGATGATGTGGAGTCACTCATAAATCCTGCGACAAACAAGCAGGGGAATGTGTTGACTTGGCTGTAACGAGTGCCTTATTATTACAGTGTTAGTGTAAAGTAGTGAAATACTCAGTGTGCAATAACAGTATGAAATTAAATGCCTTTTCTGTAACGGATCAACGTGTCCTCTGCAACATTATGATGTCAACTTTATGCCGGAGAATGGAGGGAGATCCAGGATCCGAACCGTTCAACATGATTAGGGGCATTCTATAAAATGAGATTTAATATTTTTAAGAATTGACAATGTTTTCCAGAGACAAATATATTAAGTGAAAATGTGGTGCTGATGCGGATAGAGGAAATGTTGTGGTGACAGTGCGATTGTAGTGTTTTTATATATGAAATATTTGATATGGCATCTATTTTACATGGTGTGTATTTTTATTTTTTTGGTAAAAATACGACGACCAAATTGTTGGTGCCTTTTGATTGTGCCTGAATATTTTTTCAATTGTTGATCTAACGATTGTGTAGTACTTTTAATTTTAATACAATTTCAATGATAGTTTTAATGTACTGATGTAATAAAAGTATTTTTCATAATTTTATAAATAATGAGCAATATATTTTTTTTAATTCTCAACTTTGGATCTAGATGGAACAAATCAATGGAAATATATACATATATACATTGGTTTAATAAATTTGTTTAAAGTAATTTTTTTCGATATTTCTTCTATTATAAATTAATATTTACAATACTTTTCATTTCTTAATTTTTTTTATGCAAAATATAAATAATATCAATGATTTATTTTCTTCATTTTGCTATCACCCAAACCTCATTTTAATTATTTGAGATTTGTAAATGCAATCGAAATGTTATTTAGTTATTGTAAAGATGTTTCGCAATGTCAATAAATGTATTAAATAGGGATTTTCATTAGCACTGTTCGAAGTGACTTTGTTATAAGGGAACTGTTGTATTTAAAGTGATTTATTAATTAAATATTTGAGACAGTTTGCTTGCTGTTGGCAACACTTATTTTTTTATGACTTACATTTCACCATCTATGCTATTTCTTACACGATTAAGCTATTAAAATGTAATTGAAAATATTTGTTCTACACGCCAGTATATTTGCTTTTGACTTTTAATAAAATAGTGTAATTTTTTATAAACCATTGCAGTATCTATTTTCAGTACATTGTATAAAATATTTGAGAATTAATTGAATTAAGAAATTCGGAAGCAATAACAATAAAATACAAATGCCGTCCATCTTTATATATGAGAGATAATGTTTTATGAATTTCTTGAATGTAATAAAATAATCATAAAATAGATATTTATCTAGGTACAATTATATATTTATAAATATTTCTATTCCACAAATCCAAGTGTCTGCTAATTAAAATAGTAAATTGCAAATGGTCACTAATGATTATAAAGAAAAGTTTTTAAAATCTATACACACATACATAGAAAAGGGATCGGCTTGACACTGATTCGTAATCTCATTTTCGTAGAAAACTATATGTACAATGGATGAAATAATAAATGTTTTAATCAATCAACATTGATTTTTTCATAGAGCAGTATTATGAAATAGCGTATGCAACAATTTTTCCCATTACAATTGTGAATGTTTTAGTCGAGTTATTAAATGAACAAATAATTTATAAATTAAATACCTATTATGTGGAATATTACTCAGTTTCGTTTCGTGTACATAGACGCTTAAATAAAATTACTGTTTCATTCTGTTCTGTATATGTGCACACTGCACTCTTCACAGAGTATTGCTCGTCGCACTCGTATACTGTTCAGATTTTATTAAGAAATATTTATCCGAACCCAAATTGAACCCACTCCGATACCATAATTTAAAGAAACCAAACCGTCAGAAAATATGATAAAATGTTGATAATGATCAGTAGCATCGATTATTGTTTTATCTTCTGACTGTAAATGAAGAAATAAATTAAAGTGACTTTGTTTTATCTTTGTGACTAAATAAAGATATGAATAAAATGTCACTTTGTTTAATGTTTCTGACTGAGGTGAAGAAATAAGTAAAAGTCCACTTGTTTTATTGTCTTTTTCGATTTCAATTTTTGTCAAAATTTGCCTTACTCATTAACAATTTAGATTTAGATGAAAGTATTGCGGCCTTTTATGGAGATATGACGATCATAATTATTGATTGAATGTATTAAAAAAATACATTGACATTATTATAATGTTTTTAGGGCTCTGAGATCTGGTTTGATATTGTTATAAATTGACAAAATGTCTTCACGATAATTTGTCCACTTTCCTAGTGTAACTCTCGGCAATATTTTTGTGATATTGTTAAGTTAATTAAACATTTATTATTCAATTATATACACATTTCAAAAAGACCTTTCAATCAGCTATATTCGTGTTCTTGGCATTTGTACAATCCAGTACACCTGCAGAGCTCTAATAAATATTATACAATCTTTTTGCCATTTATTAAATGTTACCTATTTTAAGACTCCTCGGTTCTTCCTTTAATTATTGTATAAATTGTTTTCCATTTTTACTTTATCAAATCAAGATTTTTAATATTACTTAAATTCAAATAATTTATGCAATGTTCAAATATAATGCCACATGATATAAAATTAATTTCAATTTAAACATTGTCCAAGCTTCAACTTGACAAGCTTTCCTGAGCATATTTTGTCTTGATATTCAATGTCATATTAATGGACACATATGTTTGAAACCATTACTTTGTGCATTTCTTTTTAAATACTTAAATTAACAGTTATAATAAATACATAAAATTACCTAATAACAAATATATGTATGTTGTCTGAAATGATGAGTGTCTCAATTGTATATGAATTCCATATTTGTTTGTTTTGTGTTATGAATTGAAATTTAGTCAGGCAATATGTAGTCCGTTATACATTATATAAAACTGTATGTATTCTAATCATGCTCTATAGTGTTTTTACATGTGGATTATTTATACACAATTATTATTTGTTAATCATTTATTTTTCAGAGTTATGTATTTATCGGTTACTATTTATCAATACATTTTTGACCGAGCGTTGCTTTGATTCACAGAAAATTTCTTTAATATTAAAAGTCACTTTTCAATGAGAATATTTATTTTATTTTTTATATTCATCCTTGGGACAGTTTTGTAAACATTTTTTTTTTTTTTTGAATAGTTTGTGTACTAAAATAATCAATACTTCTTTTTTCTTACAAATAATTTCTAAATTTCAATCCCCTTTTATTATTTAAAAACTATTTTCAAAATGTTATTTTATTTTCTCATTTATATTTATGTATTTTTATGTTTAGAACTGCATCATTATTTTTCTAATTTAAAGTGACAAACAGAATATCCATATTTAATTCCTTACAATAATTGGAATATTGCTTGTTTTTAATATTTCTGTTTTATATCTAATTTCGCTAAATGTGTTTGGTAAAATCAGTAACTTGCACTAATCTAATATGAGAGTTTGAAGGAAGTAATAATCCCTAAGCACTATTAAAAAATTCTTAAATTTTATATAATATATTTTTATTTATGCATTTGGTTTGGCAGCAAAATGGATTAATTTTTTGTCATCAAAAAGTCTGTCATAAAAGAGATTTTTTTTTGATTCTTTTTACAGTCCTGTTTAATACAAAAATTAAAAAAATTGTTATAGATTAGTGCATAATGTGAGATTCACCAATTGTAAACATTATTAACTTTAAGGCAAACTTATTTCATTTGGTTGCTGGAATAATTCCCGCTTTATACACATGGTAAGCAATATGTCAAGTCTGAGATCTAGGGATCCTCGCTCGTTACCAAAAGTGATGTTAGTATATTCATTATTTGAACTTTGTAGTGATCGTCGGACATGGTACATATTGCGGAACTGCACTCATTATTCCCTAATAATAATCTTTTTGAAATATGTATTATAAAATTAATTCCTTATAACCAATAGTATTTTCCCGTTACATTTTACTGAAGAGGTTTTTCCCAGACAAAAATATTGCCTGTGCATCACATTTTGAAATGACCTAAATTTAAATTCTGTACAATGATACTTCACATTAGGGATGTACGAGTATGTTGAAGTAAAATAGTGGATCGAAATGTTTAATGGTGCTTTTTGTTAATTCATCATCACGATACTTATAAAGTGGTAAACAAATCCCTTTGGACTTTAAAAATTCATATTTTTACATTTTATTCACAAACTTGGAAAGGCGAAAGTGTACTCAAATTGATTAAAACGTATATATTTGTCCTTGTGGTTTAGTCTTTATCGTTTAAAGTTTATTTTTGTATTAAAATGATGATGTCATCAAATTTTTGGTAACATCAATAAGATTGTAAAACTTTATGATGTAGTTCAAGTTATGGTTTGTCTACAGTAAGATACATTTTATTAATGGATTTAGCTTGTATTCTGGGCTATTACTTATTATTAGCAATGTATAAACATTACTTTTAGCGTTAATTATAGTTTTAACAGTTTACAGGCTGACTGAATTAAAGAAATGGAGTACGCGATGTAGATGTAAGTAAGATTTGAAGAGATTTTTCTCAGTTTTGGTTTTTTTAAATAATTTTACAGCGGTGTATGATAGGAAACATTGTGAATAATGCGTGCAATGTTTGCGTACGGAGCGATATGGATGCAAAGTATGTTTTAAGATTTCTTATTTTGTAATTGTAAGGATATACATTATGTGTCTATTCATTAAATCTGTGAATATAAATTGATATTTTTCCAATCACGAGTTTGGATTAGAGAGGGGTATTTGTGAATTATAATTTCAGTATTTGTGTGACAGTGTATATTGTTACTTCTTTGTAAATATACCTACTCAAGATTTCTGGACCTAATAAAATACTGATCAATTATTCTGTACTTTCATTTGGACCTTATAAAATTGTTAATATATTTAAACTTTCATTAATACCAAATAGTATCAGGCTATTCATATTGGTGTTCATATATTGAACACATTCTGTGCTCCACAAATGAATAAAGATGCATCTGGCGTATTTTATTATATTACAATCCCGTCTACATATAAATGCAATTACAGCCCGTCTACTTATAAATGGATTTGTGGTGTCACGTGTGGACTATTGTAACAGCATCTATGCTGGCCTGCCAATGTTTCAGCTGGATAGATTACAATCCATTCTAAATGCGGCTGCATGGATAATATATGGAGTTTCCAAATTCTCTTATATAACATCCCTTTTACACCAGCTACATTGGCTCCGATTCCCTGAAAGAGTTGAATTTAAATTGTGCTGGTTGATGTATAAGGAAACACACAACATGGCGCTTCTGTATCTTCAAGAACTTTGTATCCCAGACAATTTGAATGGTAGACGTCAAACTCTCAGATCAGCCTCTACTTTAGCCACAGGAAGGGTTGTAGAACCGATCAATTGTTGCCAGAAGTCTAAAATTTAGTGAACGGGTATTTGCAGTGGCAGGCCCAAAAGCGTGGAACTCTTTGCCCTCTGTCATAAGAAACTTTATTTAATTAATTTAATTTACTTTACTTTATTTAAGAAGAAACTAAAAACGCACCTTTTCAAAAAATCATTTTCATAAGTGAAAATAACAATTTTTAATCTTAAAAACAGAAATAATTGTAGAACTATAAACAGTTTATCTGTAAAGTGCCCTTGAGGTGAAAGTTTTTCCGAAAATGGCGCTACAAAAATTATTAATTATTATTATTATAATACAGTTGAGCTACATGACAGCAAGTCCTTTTAAGCCTCAGCACAGAGATGTTAGTCAGTAATTGTTCATTGCATGAATTTTAACCGGCAAAGAATGTATTGGCTTTCATTGGTTAACATTCTGCCAATGTAAATGTAATGTAATAAGATGTATGTCAATGTATATCTACGAGCGTTGGTGGCATCTACAAAGATTACGTATTAATGCCCATGGGTGTGATCGGCAGTCAATTGTAAATTAGGACTGCATGTAAACGCCTCAAAAACGAAGTACACCTTTTTCAGAAGCTACCACAAGATGTTTGTGTAGGTCATCATGTATATAAAGGGGTTGATATATCTGGACTCTAATTTGAACACGTTAAATAGGTCAACGGATGAAGTGACTTCTAGCTAGAAATATGAGCTTTTATGCTTGTTAAAAACAGGTGGGGTCGAAAATATTGAGTCAACGAAGCAAACTACTAATGTTTAAAACTATAATAAGACCAATGATCACTTATGATTGCGAAACATGGTGCCTAACCCAAATTAAAGAAAATAAATAAAATTATCAGTTTTTGATCGCAAAATTAACTAATGAACTACACTAGAAAATGGAATTTACAGATTAAAAATGAATCATGAGCTCGAAAATTGACACCAAAGATCATGACCAAGTGAACACTTCAGTGGAAGTGACCTAGAGGCAGACCAATGAAGAGGAATGGAGTAGGATGGGGGAGTCCGGGAACTGGAGAAGAATGGTTAGGAATAGGAGTCGGTGGAGAGCATTTGTGGAGAAAGCCAAATCCCACCATGGGATGTAGTGCCGTGGAAGAGGAAGAAGACTGGGGTTGCGAATTCCGCTACCTGTTGTGATTATTGAAATTTGAAATTTTAAACAGCATTTTTCAAATCACATAGAAAAATATCCATTCAAACACGGTGTAGCTTGTGCGAGATATTCAGATAAACTATCATATCATAACTAATATAATTCAATGATATGCCATACTTATTTTATGTTTAAATATCACTGCTAATCATCAGGGATGTCCAAATACGCATAAATATTTTTCAAATGTTTTGCTTCTTTTGTGTCATTTCTGATACCCGGTGACTTCATTTTTGAGATATGCCATTTGTTACGCATTTCCACAGTTCCCTATTAGCATAGTTTCATTGCTTTTTATATTGTATATCCGGTGACTTGTTTAATTGAGTTTTTAATATAATTTCAAAGAAACAGAATTTTATTTGTATATTCTAAATAAAAGTATTATTAAGTTCATTAAATTGATTTGTATTAAATAAAATAACAATAACTTTGTATGAAACCATGAAATTTATTGTATATCGACTGGTTTCGCTTATCTCAAGCTTCATCAGGACCTAATTAGGAGATGAAACCGGTCGACGTACAATAAAGTGATTGCTTTCTACGAAAAAAAAAAAAATTGTATTCAATCGTGTATTCTGTGAGATGCACAAATGTGTCTATCCCCTAAGAACTAAAAATTATCAAAAGACTCATCGATATGCAGAAAAAAAAAATTCTAGTACTTTGGACATATTTCCCAAAATACGGTGACACTCTCGGTCATTGGGAATGAAGAGGGGCGGCGAATAAGAAGACACTTTCCATCAAGATGGTCAGATCAAATGAAATAGATGACTGGCCCCTCACTAAATGCAGCACTTAACATGGCCCAGGACCCTGGGCATAGAAGTGAATATTCACTACCGTCTTAGTCACAAGCAATGTTCCCTCTAAAGTGTGTGAGTTATTTACACATTATTTGGTATCGTAGCGTGCACACAACTTTTAACAAGACTTCTTCATGTGCCGCCTTCTATCGAAGTTCAACACCCATGTTGCAGAATGTTGATTTACACCATATAAGATCACCAACATTTTGAACATTGAACCACTTTCTGAGGTTACAAGACAATTTCTCTTTATCTACGCCTCTGCTGCCTTCTATTTTCCCCTGCATTATGAATTGTATATAATAAGAGTTCTAGTAATACCAGTAAAATAATTCATAAAACACCTCTCCACGCATTTTTATGCTGAACTTCTACAGCACCGGAACCCCACAATAAACGTTCTGTCAACCTGACATAACGGCCCCCTCGCGTATTAAACATCCCAAAACCGTCCTCCGTTTAAGGTTATCTCTTGCCCCAGCTAGCAGCCCCTGCATCATTGCAGTAATAATAATAATCCACAATAATAAACACACCTCATTTTTGCTAATTTGCCCGAAGGCATACATCATGATGGAAGAGCAAGGGGTCCAAATGAACCCGGTACTCTGAATGAAATGATACAAAAGTCAAAGTAATAATATATTTCTCATTGCGGAAAGCGTGACTAGAGTATGCAGCTTTCTTTGATAGTTGTTATTAATTCTGTTAACTTATTTATACGTCTTACATCTTCATTAGTATTATGCTCGAGTATGGTAAAGTTTTTCTTATTTACTCCCCCAGTGTACAAATGATACAATGGTAATTAAAATTGCACAAAAGATTTTTTATGCGCACACCGTGATCCAAAATAAAAAAGGGACATTGGTCATCAGCTAAAGGAAAAGAAAGTCCTTGTGAAGAATTGAAATACTTGGAAAAAATCTTTAAATACTTCAGGATATGCCCCTCCCTTAGTTTTCTGTTTTTGTAATGAAATGCAAGTAGGTTGAATTTACTAGGGTATCAGATTATTCGAACTGTTTGATTCATTAGGACAGTGACATCAGTGTTTATAAGCTGTGCAGTCTAACAAGAAATAAATTATGTGTTGGGGTTTCTTTTGATGGTTGTCATATTTTTGTATGGCATACATTATTATATACTTTTTTAATACAAAGAATGGAAAACATTTTGGTAAACTTCCTGGTCCTAAACCATTACCTGTTATTGCGAATATGATTGATTGTTTATTTGACCCAGGTACCCAAGTGACTATAAATTTTTTTTTTAGAGGTTTGCTTTTTGAATTAGCAACACTTTTTCCAGCGACAGCCAATTTGATAGCTGATTTGTGCTCAGTTTGGTTTGCTATTTCACCATGAATAGATTTACACCAGAATAACGCTTGCAAACTGTGCATATTTACTTCGAAAATCGTGGTTTAGTTTGCAAAGCTTACCGTGCGCTTCGTTCATTTTACGATCGACATAATCGTCCATCCGAGCAAGTAATTTGAATAACCATAGATCGTTTTCACACCACGCATACTCTAATTAATAATACACATCCGCAGAGATGTCATACAGTGCACACCGAAGGAGCTGTTGTTTCTTCAAAAATAAATGCCGACTAGAACGTTACAGTCAATGGAGAGCGTTATAGATCTATGATTACTGACTTTTTCTTTCCCCAATTGAATGGCATTAATGTGGAAGAACTGTGGTTTCAACAAGACGGCGCAACATACCACATAGCGGGCGCTACAATCAATATATTGAAGGAAACATTTGACCAGCGTATAATTTTGCGTAATGGACTTGTGAATTGGCCTTCAAGATCGTGTGATTTAACACCTTTGGATTTTTTTTGTGGGGATATGTGAAGTGGCTAGTCTATGTTGACAAACCAGAGACGATAGACGATTTGGAAGCCAAGATTCGTTACATTATTGCCAATATTTGGCCCCCAGCTGCTCCAAAAAGTGATCGAGAATTGGACTTCAATTTTCAAATTTATCCTAATTGCAGATAATACTATAAAGTCAAAGACATAATACTAAAAGTTAGTTTTATAAATTTCTTCATCATACACCCTTTTCCGGAACCGTTGTAGGAGTTTGAAACTCCCTTTATCGGTTCAACACTACAATGCTATACTTACACGATTTTAATATAAGAGCAAAACCGAGACTAATATTTAGTCCTTAAGCCATGAAGTAAAGCAAAGTTATGAGCAAAACTAATCTAATCTTCCGGTGCCCCTTAAGTGCTGTCTTTATTTATTGTAGTAATAGATACATGCAAACAATATTAACATAAAATATAATAAAGAGTACAAGAAAAAGCAAAAACAAATATGAACAAATTATACAAAAAAATAATACTGGGGATTGTCTCCGAACAGTTAATAAGTTAGAGACAGTGAAACAAGACAGTCATTTAAGAGCCAGGCATTTAGACTCAATTACGACTTGAGTCTGGCCAATCACGGCCCAGGCCAACAATATTACGTCCAATTTCTGCAGATGATACACCATTAGGGGCAGAGCTCCCGATGAATGCAAACATTCTACACCAACAGTAAACTATATGCGTGAGATGTTCAAAATTGCCAAAATTGAATTGATATTTATTTATGGATATTCACATATGGAAAGTAAATTGAACTCTGCAAAGTGTCAAGTAAGGGTATGAGTATATTTAATCAGTACATAGAAAATAGTGTATGAATGAAAGGCTGGCAGATGTAGATCATAATTCAGTATTTTCTGTCTATTGCAGATGTTATTTATTTGTTTGTAATTAATATGTATGGTGGCCACCCCTAGGTTAGTAGTGCCAGTGTGGACAACCTGTATTTTAGAATATTAGATGATGGCTAAGAAAGCAATTTCCCACTTTCATGGTCATAGTTATGTAGTGATCGTAATTCGAATCCACCGCCATCTCAGTCGGCATCGACGCTAGCGACACCATTGCCGGCTGCTGCTACAAGTCTGGCTCAATTCACCGCCAGGGAGTCTCTCGAGTATCAGCGTTCCACAACGGCGGTCTTGCCGGCTCGCGTTTGCCGAGCAAGACAGCTAATTCATTTCATTTCACGCACACATGCACCATCTACATTCTTCATTCATTCTTTAATTCTATCTGTTTTCATTGTCATTGTCACAATAAACCTCAACACACGCCAATCACATGTATTTCATTTAACCACCCTCCTAACCCCCAAAGTTATGATGGAGTTTTGGGTTGTATCTGGATACGGCCCTCAGCCAAGATAATATCAAATAGAGTATGTTCATTACAAAAGATGATGTCAGTAATAGGGCAGACTAGTAAAGTCAGTTATTTTACGTTGTCCTTTTTCGGAAAATGATCATAGAACATATATTAAAAGTTTATCTAAATTGGCTATAATGTGTGCTGGAGTGTCATTTCTTGAAGCTAAATATCTTTGGATAGTGTCAAAAGCCTGCAAAACCTCTTGCCTGGAAGGAGCTGAACGAGCTAAATTACTATCTGGATTGTCTTCGCTGTCTTGACGGTCTTCGGACTCAGTACCGCCATCTTCATGATCTTCACTCGCAGTCGCTAAGTCAACATTTGTGAAATCTTGGAAGGAAAGTTCTTTCACCAGAATATTTCGAGACATTTTTATGTTGAACCGTTTCTTGAAGTGATTCAACCAGGCATTCGACGCAACAAAACCTCCCACATTCATTTGAATGGCGATCGAATGTGCCTTCCTCATCAAAATTGGCCCAGAAATAGGAATATTTGAAATGCGCGCTTGCGAAAAATAATCAAAAACTTTCATTTCTAGTTCCTCATATTTCGCTGACCGCATAATATTGTCTTTATATTTGTAATAGGTTTCTTCAATTTGAATTCCGTATTTTTCTGCCAGTTTCATTTTTGATATCAATTTTTTGTCAGTTTCCAAAATAAGCTCCATTTTTTTTGAAATGGTCAAGGATTTATACAGGTTACGAGGTGTTGGTGCCATTGTAGAGAACGAACACGAAGAAAAAACAAATTAAAAATGATTAAAGTATTACAAATTCAGTATAGTGAATACAATAGTTTTAAAAGATTATACAAATTTTTTCATAAACTAGATCGGTATAATTAGTATCATAGTTCTGAATTAAAAAGTTCAATAACACACTTTTTTTAAATAAGAGTGTCAATGAAAAAGTTTTTTTTTTCTCTCTTTATTATGGCCTTTGCCAATTAGGCGTAACTAGCCATTACAAGTATATACAAATAAAATAATACAATTTTTTTAAATATATAAACAATTAACATAGATAAATAACTATGGGAATATTATTAATTAATATTAGTAAAAGTATTTGATTATTGAAATCTAATTAACACATTAACATACATTGACTTTTTTTTCCTTTTTTCATACATAACATAACATAGTAAGAAGAAGAACATTGAAAAGTAAAAAAAATATACAAATTATAACTAAGTGAAGGATAAATTCAAAAAAATATTTAACGAAAATAAAAAAACAATGTGAAATTTCAATTCATATAAAGTATTAATTTAATTTATTAAATGTACAGAATGAGCAGAAAAACACGTAATTCGCAACATGTCAACAATAACCTATAAACTAATAACAATTTTTTATAATCTGCACTGTTGATTTCGATTTCAGGTATGAGGTAAAACGTGTAAAACTTTTGTTTAGCACTGTTCTTGCAGTCTCACAGTCCTGTCAATTGTCAACTCAAAACTAAGCTCTAAATTCACCGTTAGTGCGATAAGCGCGAGCATCGTAATTGGCTAGCAGGCGCGAAGGGAGAGCTAGCCACAAATGTTTGCGGAGGGATGAAAGGCGACACAAACATCGCAAATGAATAGCCGCGCGAATTTAAATATTTTGAAGAGATTTAAAAACTTTTTGAATTACATGAACAGATTATTTACTTCGAGTATGTACTAAAAATGGCTAATAACGAATTATTGGTAAAAATTAGTATGAAATCTTATTTTTGTAGCTAAAGTTGTGAAATTACGAATTAACGGATTTTTAATGTGTATTCCAGTTAATTAAACAAAGCGTATGTAAAATATATTTTTGATTAAATTTTAGGTCAGAAATTTGCAATTTACGAAGAAAAATCAGTTATATCATCCATATTGAGGAACTTAGTACTCGAGCCTGTGACCAGAAAACAAGATATAATATTTTGTTCTGATTTGGTGTTAAGATCCAAGATCCAATAAAATTAAAGTTTCTGGACAGAAAATCTTAATATTTTTTCAATTATCTTATTATTGTACACTATGTATCAAGGTAATCATATGGTTAATACAATATACAGGTGTACCCCAGGTTATCCACAATGCGTTTGCCAAATAGCGGTTGTATCGTAAATGGTTGTATTGTACATTTACATTATTTTTTTAAAAATATGTAACTTCTTAAATTGGATAGATATATGTACACAACATAAATTTAAAAAATACACTGATAACGAATAAAAGCGTACATATATATTTTAAAGAAGATTTATCTATCTTTACATATATATAACACTGAAACATAATTTCATTTTCATTTTAATGGTGGTTTGAAAAAAAAGTTCAATTTTAATTGTACAGCCGCTTTCTTCTTGGCGTTTTATAGCAAGTCAATTCTTGTTCAATTCCTCTTCTTACTACAGCCCTCATATTTTCATCAGGATCTTCTTCCTATAGCAACTGAAAAAGTATTTAATTTTTCATTAGAATTAGAAATATACTTTTCATTTCCAACGTTTTGACTGATGATGGATCCGGATATTATATATTTATCCATGTCTTCAGTCATTTGTGGAATACAATCTCCATGTATCTCCATCAATTTTGCGTGTTTGATGATTCTTCCCTGTTTGTTTCAATTAACTCTTCAACATTTGCCGCATAAATTTCTAAATTCAGTTGCCTCCCTAGTTCAACAACTTGATTAGTTACCATATTAGATGTTTCAGTAGCATCTACATTATCGTTTACAAATTGTGGGTAGTCCTTTTTCCAAGCTCTATTTATTATGGAGTCCTTCACTTCATCTGAAGATTTTTTGATATGAGGGGCTGAGGGGAATGAGGGGATTGGCTTGTCATATCGTCGGGGCGGTGTTGAAATATATAACGGTTGTATTTACGGTTTGTTTTGTCGTGAATTAGTCGAAACCTGGGGTACGCCTATATATAAGTTAAATCATCTAATATAATTATTCACATATTTTTTGCTTGTGTGCCCTCGGTTTACATGTGCGTAAATATGCATTGAAACTCTTAAAGCTTTTTGGGTTTTAAAAAGTGTCATATTTGAGCCTTTTAAAATATAAAACCGAGTTGTCTTACTATTAGGAAATTAAATAATTAGTAATCAAATGTTCTAACTTAAAATTTAAAAAATATTTGATCTCTTAATTTTTTAAAAAGGACAGCGAATTGATTTTATTATATATTATTTGTTACATTCAAATGACATGTCAAATTGAATATGCCACATCACTGTTTTCTTTGTTTAAATACACTTAATATTAACTACAATTAGAACACATTTTTAAAGGTAAAGACATTTCCCATCAATATTAAAATGATACAAGTGACAATATTAAAATGATAACCAAGGGTGGGCTGGCCATCGGGCAAATCCCCATATGGTCAGTTTTAAAATGAGCTGGCGGGCAACCGATGCACATTGGAATTTATAATTTAATATTGAATTTAGTTAGTTTAGTCTATTTAGTGAAAACGGGCCGGTGGTCTGAAGATGCCAGAGCCTAATTCTTGTGCCAGTCCGCTCCCGCGTATATTTGTGTGTGAATATAATTAATACTTAGGAATTGACCCATTGTTATTATTAATAGGATGTCAGTTCAAGAGTTCAAGATCGAACAGTAATATTTCTTACAATAACAATGTCAGTATGATATGAAAATATATTGTCATGCTGAGATTATTATGTACATATTTCACTTTTTTCCATGTTTTGTATCCAAGCAATTAAATACACATTATAGAAAATTAATTATATTCTGTTTCAATTTTTTTTATTTGTTAGTTTAACAAAAATCTTGTTTGTATACTACTCCTAAAAACTACTCCTTTTCTAATAGCATAAACATCTACACATTGTCACAGGGTATTAAATAAATTTAAAGAAATAGTATCATTATGTATGTAAATCATATGAAATAATTATAAAGAGAATTATAATATATAAACAATTGATGTGTGAAAAAATCTACAATTAAGAATTTCTGAGATAATTAATTTATTAATTAGGTTGGATACACTTTATATTTTTTATGCATTATTATATATTATTTTATTGAAATACATATTTTTATTATAACAGAGGTGAATATATTATAATATAACATGATAATATGTTTATTGTATGGGATGGAGTAGACTCCACCTCTGATATATACAGCGTTGTCCTGGCTACTTTGCTAGACTGAAGTCTGCGTTAAAGTACTTAAGTATTTTACTGTATTATGTTTATCTTACTGTAATTAATATGTTTATTAATGAACTGATTACGTGTTTTTATTTATATTTTATTAATAGATTTAATAAGAATTAGTGATAAGCTGGATATGTAGAAGAGGACTAGAGCAAGATGAAGGCCTGCAAACAGGAGAAGTGTGGTCAGATTGCTGCTACAGTCAAGATTGTTTTTTTCCACCCTAGTAAAACTTATGATTTATAAAATAACTTTGTGGACAATTTTTAATGTGTCAGCAGCTCATATGCGGGACGTGTCCATATATGATCAAAGTAGGAGTATTATCAAATGAATTAGTGATGAGCTCAAAATCACGAACTGTGAGTTAATCACTGATATTTTAGAGTCACACTCACTATCAGTGATTGAATATTTGGTAATATTGTGATTAATTTTTTTTGTCAAATATTCAACTGATTTTCTGACGCCGCCGTCCAAATCGATTATCACTTGAATCAGCGCCATCTATTGGAATCTGTTGTTGATAATGTTTTTGCTAACTTGCTGAAAACTTAATTTTATTTTGTTCATATTTTCATTTTACATTTCGAAGGTGTATGTGCAGCAATTTTCTACCCCTAAAATTTTTTTAAATACTTTTGTTTTTAATTTTTTACAAGATAATTATTATAATAATAATTAAGTTAAAGCCTTCTTTATGGAGCCATATTTTCTTTTGTTATCTGAGTCATGATGTCATTATTAAACAAGCAATTAATGGGTTATTTGTTATAAGTTATTTTTTATTTTTTATAAGTATTTAAGTTTTTTGCTAAAAGTTTTTTTTTAATAAGTTTTTCATAATTTTTTTAATAAGTTTTTTGTTATAACTTATTTTTAAATTTTAAATTTGTTTTTTTTTATTTTTATATATCACTTATATTTTTGTATGAGTTATTTATTAATTTATATTTAATCGTATTATATATTGTCGTTAATATTTGATATATCAGTGATCGAAATCGGTTTTATAAATTGTGATCACACTCACGACTCATACTTTGCGGCCGCACTGATATTTGATATATCAGTAATTGTTAACCGCGACTACCGTGATCGAAATCGGTTTTATAAATTGTGATCACACTCACGACTCATACTTTGCGGCCGCACTGATATTTGATATATCAGTGATGTACATGCGTAAATAAACAGTGATCAGTCACAATATTACTTGTTCATATTTGAATGTGAATCGTGATTTGACGCATGCGCATTTGAGACGAAAATATTTATGAAGGAATGAATTATAACTCGTGATCAGCGCCATCTAGTACATTCTGCCAAAACGTTTTACGTATGACAATTTTAACGAAAAATAAATTTACATTTTTTAAAGTGTTTTCATTTTCTTTTCGATGATATTAAATTAGATTTATATTAATTATTTATGCTTGAATATGTTTTTTACATAAATGATATTTTAATAATAGAAAAAAATTCACAATTTTTATTTATTTTGTGTATTGCGATATTGTGCGGTATATTATCGAATACCAATCACAATCACACCAGTGAGTCAAAAGTAGCATTTTTTCTCATCACTAAAATGAACATCACATTAAATAATTAATAAATACAAAAAAGTATTTAATAATAATTTGATGTATAAAAATTGCATAAATAATATTTTTTTGAAGAACACATTATTGTTGTGAAGTTGCAGTTTTTCAGAACGTAGTTAGTTCTATAGTATTTTTAATACAAATTAAATGTATCCTGGTAGCAACTAAAACATTTTTTTGATAAATAGATTTTTTCTGTATTCTTTTCTTTAAATAATGTTTATTACTTACTTGCTTAATAAGTATGTCTCAGTTATACACCTCGTTGTAGATTGTCAGTGGTTCAAGAGAAACTCTTATGTGACCATTATATCTTTATTATACGAATAATACAATTAGGGTACAAGGTATATAACTAGTCTCGGAGCCAAACGGTAACGCAAAAGAGACCGCGCCTCGCGCGCATCACCCTTTTTATCCCTGCTCACACACACACACACACATACACATCCCGCCCTGGCAGTGCGGCGCTCTGATACACATATATATTCATCTCAAGGACTTCACAATATTAATCATATTAAACAAATTATTTATAATGATAAATACATAATCATACAGGTGGTCCAAAAAAAGTGAGAACATTTTGTAACATATGAGTTATTTCAAAACATAATGTAATTAATTATAATTCTTAATGTAATTTTTTTTGCATAATATTTAGCTAATCAGAAATCATGTTCAATGTATCCTTCTTGTTTCTCAGCGACTTTCTCTAAGCGCCTACTCCACTCGTTTATGTTTCTGTCAATAGAGCGCTATCCCAGATTTCTCCATTCCTCAATTATTGCCAACTTGAGTTGATCAACTATGGTAAATTTTCGCTGAAGGTAGACTTTTTCTTGTAAAACACCCATATTGTATAATCTACTGGGTTTAAATCTGGGCTGTTTGGTGGCCACATGCCTGGCTCGATGATATTAACATTCTCATAATGAAGAAAGTTGATTGTATTTCTGGTTGTGTGAGATGGAGCTCTGTCCTGTTGTAATGTCTAGCTATACTCCAGGCTTTGTTTTGATCATTTTCCTGGCACCCCAATGTTTTTCAATTTGCAAATTTTTGATCAGAATACGGGCTTGTGCAATGATTTTTGTCATTAGGCGACAATTAAAAAAAACAAATATAAACAATGGAAAAATTAATAATCAAAGATGGCGACCAGAAATTGTCGAAATAAAACTTAATATAGGTAAATAGGTAAGTAAGTAAATTAGTAAACTATTTAAGCTATTGTTGATATAGTTAAACTAATTTTGATGTAATTATATCACATTTTACGAAATGTTCTCACTTTTTTTGGGCCACCTATATAAAGAAGAATGTCTGGGTTTGTTTTTATACGAATCTACAGTTTTATTCAGGGCTTGGTGAAATTTTGCACACTTGACCTTCAAAACAAGAGGAAGGTCATTGTCTACATGAGATTTCGAAAAACCACCCCTATCCACCTTTCCACCCCTTAAAGCAGAATTTTGATACTTATTGATCAAATTTTGCACATTTGATAATCAAAATAAGAGGAAAAATACTGTCTACATCTGATTTTGAAAAAAAAACTAACCCTGTTAAAAAGTTAGTAATATATACAAAACACTTGCTTTTATGTTTTCAAAATCTCGAAAAATATCTTCTTTGTCTATTGATCTTGAAATATCGTTTTCAAAGGACAAAATAGATTGCCTAGATAATGGATTGTGTGTTATGAGACGATCTAAGATCTAAATTTCAGAGATTTTTTTTTGCTACTAACACTATCTGGTATCGTTAATTATATCTTTAAAGTAATATATAAATAGGATATATTATATAATTTTTGAATATAAATTTTAAAAGATCATTAGGATTTTCTGATGGAGCAAACTGGAAATGAATACTAATTCTTCTGACAGTTGAATATCATCAATGTCTATCTTTCTTATTGTTATCGCAGTATTATAAAATTCATATCTTATTAGTAAAGAAGATATGTATTTTAAAACATTGTAAGGATCTAGATATGACACTGCGATAACAATAAGAAAGATAGATGTTGATAGTATTCAACTGTCAGAACGTATAGTAAGATAATGCATAAGGTAATTTTGAAATTGAATGTAAGTCAAATATATAGTTATAATTCAATAGTTTTGGAAGTGTTCCTCTGTTGCACGTATTTATGTCTAATAAGTTAAAATAAACTTCTATTTTAAATATTTGTATGTATTGCATCTTCATTTACTTTGTATTAAAAATTCCACTTTCTTTTTTTATATCGCAGTTTTTCAAATTTGGGTTCCAAATCTCACAAGCTGTAATAAACAGTTGCTGGAACTCTTCATCAATTGTGAATATTTTCAAATGATTGACAACGGATTTAATTATTTCAGCTTTTGCACAAATTGAAAAAGTCTAGATTAACTTCTAATACCATATTATACCAAAGTACTGTAATAAAAATTCATTAAAAAAAATAATCTAGCCGACCTCGTATTAAAATTGTAATTGTATAATTTAGATTTGAGAAGACCATCAAACCACTGACATAAAATTTGCACTGGATCATATCGTGTTTGAAAATGAAATGAACTATGAAATATTTTCAAATTCAAAAATAAGTTATTTTTACACATCTGTTATGGTTTAAAACCAGAAGAAACCTGCCGTGTCATTGGAATTCTAAACCAGCAACTTGCAAACAAAGCCTTTTAATAAGTCTTCTCAAAAGCGTCATAAAAAGCAGGTACAATTTGTTTCTTGTCACTCTCATTGGGTAAATATAGTTAGGTAAAAAAAAATTTTATGAACTGTTTCCTTTGCAACCTGGTCTAATTGAATTATTTATTTCTTAATTATTGTTTTAATAATTTTTACACACTATCTACTATCGTTCTTCAAAGTCAATTTTGTTTTTCAATTTTTATAAAATATTAAAACCATCTCTGTGCCGCTCCCTAAATCGGCCACCCGCGTGCCATACACTAAGAGACGTTCTGGACACTACTGTCGAGTACGAATTACTGCTTTATTAGTAAATAACTACATATAATGTTATTTATTGGATTTGCTTTCTTGGATTGTTTGAGATTTTTTTTATTACACACTATTATCATTTTGTAATTTGGGAGTTTGTTTTTCAATTTTTATAAAATAAGACCGTGAGGGCTGCCGAAAGACGAAAGAAGAACTTATATATTTAACTTATACTAATATTTGCATGGGAGAGAGATTTACTGTTTACATAAGAGAAGAAAGATTCATTAAATGTTTTATGTCTTTTTTCAAACCTTTTTCACAACAGGAAAGAGATTTTATAAATTAACTAACCATATTTGGAATTCTGGGTTAATAATTTCTTGCGGTTATGTGTTGTTCATCTGGTTGAGCAGCTTAAATGTGAGAGTTCTCAAATATAATGTATTGTTTAATATTCAATATTTTCAACAATTGAAAGTAGGTACGGAAGATATCTGTAATTTTTTCTGATTTCAACTACTTATTCCAATAACATGTACATACTATAGCGGAAATTGTATTTAATATTTATTATAACCTTCATTTATTTAAAAAAAATCTAATATATTATACAGTGACACAATAATTGTTTAATGCAATAACTGCATACTATCATGTGATAGGATAAATATAATTTTATTCAACAAGTATACAGGTAAGTATAATTGTTGAATAAAATAAAAATCCTACAAGTTGTGTCAATAATTACACTCTGATTAATTCATGCGGAAAACACTTATCTTCATACAACAATGTTTCTCAAACGTTGATAAAATAATATTTCAATAAAATAAAATTTTATTAAAAATCCTCTTAGGTTTTCATGGCTGTTCAGAATCTTCTGTGTACAGTTTTCTGGGTTAATCTACCATGTACATCTGACCTTTCTGGCTGACATTTAAGATCCCATTGCAGGGTCCATCATCAGGGCTGATGTACATATAAAATTTTATTTCTCACGATTCATGCATATTATTGTGATTATTTTTGTAATCAATTTTACTATGATTTCAATATTAATATAGTTTCTATACAGTGGACAGTGAAAAAGAAATGAGACAAAATTGACAAATTCAAATGTGTATAATTGTATCAATAAATTTGCATAATTAATATTAACAGGTACGTAGAAAATAAATGTACTTTATACACAAAGTTGAGTTTTGAATGACAAAAAATCCTTCTCAATCTATGTTATAAAATCATATCATATCTAAGTTGAAAATAGAATTCTTTATGGCCATGATAAATTTCCAAAAAATAAATTCGTTTTTATGAATCATTATGTCAATTAATCATTACAAGAAACAAAATCAGATTACAAATAATCAAAAATTTACAATGACAACCTTTTATTTGGTTTTTGCTCATTTCATCAGTGTTTAAGAATCACTGAGAAATATATTATTTTAAATTATATATACTGTGAGATTGAATATCACTGGGTCTTGATTGGTAATACTTAATTCAAGCTAACATAGACATTTGATAGAACAACAATCTTAACAGTGAGGTTATATTTCATAAAATGTTGGACTTTATATTAGCAAGTGTTGTTTTAATTTTATATTGTATAAATTATTATTTTTACAATACGAAAAATGCAAAACTTTTTTCCAAAGTCCCAGGTCCCAAGAAATTGCTATTTATTGGGAACATAATGGATTTTTTATTAGATCCAGGTAATGAACATTCGACATATTTTACTATCTTAGTTATATATTATACTTATTATGCTTTTATTACCAAATTTCTGTATCTTTTCTAGTTCCACTTTTCTATCGATCAAGAAGTTTGGCAAACTCGCATAAATGTACATACTCTGTTCAAATATTTGGTAACCGTATATTGAACATCTTCAATCCACTTGAAATAGAGGTGGGTCAAAATCTTTATATGTACATATTACCAGTGGTGTTAATTTATTTGTTTAACAACTTAATATATATAATACTTTTATAATACTACTAATAATATAATACTTTTGAATAGGTTATATCACAAACACGCACACCTTTTATTGTTTGTTTTCAACTGTTTTAGCTATCTGTCAGTTGACCATTAGTTATCTATCAAACAACAAATGACCATGAAAAAAACCCAAGGGTTTTCAGATGCAGCAAGCAAGTTGAAATTGAAGAAAATTTGTTGTTCAATTTTTATCAGTACCTATTACATATTTAGTCCAAAATTCAATTATTTGGAAAACATTCCTAATCTATTTGTTAAGAATTGAAAAAGGTTCAACAATTGTTCAAAACATTCATTTTTCAAAGTCATTGTCCAAGATAGTAATGTCTTTATGATGCAAGATGTTATGCCTCCATTATAATGCCTGTTGCTTCGGTCTAGGGTCTTGCTTTCGAATATTGTATTTTGCGCCGAAGGCGGAATGGGTGACTTTTTAAAATGATACATTAGGAATGTGCATGGTTGACACACACACACCATTTTTTACTGGCTGTTTCGTGGAATTGAATACTAATAATTGATTATTATAGTATTGTTGCTAGGTAGCCAGTTAACATTTCACCTTTTTAAAATTTTACATAATAAATTTATTTGCTCTAGATACTTCTGTCCAGTCAGAAACATATTACAAAAAGTAAACTCTATACTTTTCTTCATCCTTGGCTGAATGAAGGATTATTAACAAGTAATGGTTAGTATTACTCAAGCAAATTTTGATAATTTTAAATTTAATATTAAGTGTAGGTATACAGAAATATATATTTTGCACTTATTATGACGTAATGACCATTACAAAATAATGAGTTTTCTAAAATGCTTGTTTCCAATTTATGAGTACATACTTATTACATTCATAATATGTGCCTGTTAATGCGTATCTAAGAAATATTTATTTCAGAATACCTACAATATATTTTATATATATATATATATACAGGGTGTAACAGACCTAGTCCACAGTATTTTATGTACAAACAATATTTGCGAAATTGTTAAATTATTAATCTATATCTTTGCTTCAAATCCTAAATCATCTAACAAAAAATAGTCAAGCTGTTCAAAATTCGATGACCTTTATTTTTTTGTATTTAATATATAATTTGGAATCAATAAAATATTCCAAATAATCAAAATCGCATAATTACGATTTTATTGAAATGTTTATATCTCTGACATGGTTGAGATTAGTCACATATCCCTTGAATATACCCATAAAGTATTGTGGACTAGATCTATTACACTCTATACATACATATAATATTTTATTTTTATCCATATACCATATACTACTGATTTTTATAAATTATTTTCCACAAGGAACTCTTTTATGGCGCCAAATTAAAACAAAAAAGTATTTTATATATATATATTTAAAAAAATTGAAAATCACAATAAAAAATTGAGGATGGTGTTTTTTTTTATAATACAGTGAATTGGGGAGGCACCTATTACAAAAAAAATCAAAATGACATTTAATTATAATATATAAACCATGAATAAATCCATACAAATCAAGGAATTGTCAAAAAAATTTCTTCTGTACTGTTTAATTATTATGTTCCACTATTATAATTCTCGTATAACAAATATGCATTACTGAAAGTTGTTAGCACAGCTCTGGTGGTCACAGACATGGTTTTAGAATCCACGGAATCCCTAATCACTTAATTGAAGTTGGAAGAATTATATGGTTCAATAATACTGACATTTGTTACTCCTTATTATTATAGGTTATTATTATGTATTATCAAACAATAAATTGGTCTATCACCATACATGTATGAATCAGCTTTGCAAAGAAACCCCTGTACACACTTAAACCCTACTAAAAATTAAAAATCATTCATAATTACAATATTGAGTGCTGCAAATGAACACTGTGAATAAGGTATATGCACTACATCATTTTAGTTATTTTTAAATGTCAGTATTATTCTATAATGTCACTAAGAAATTATTTAGCATTATAATCATCTGAGTTGTTGTATTTTTGTACAACAAAATATGTATAGGGTAAAATGGGTGAATATGGAACCGATTTGTTTGAGCGAGATTAACTACCAATTTGATCATCAGAAAGTAAATTTATTTTGTTAAAGAAAGTTCGCCTCTTAAACTACGACAAATAATAGTCATCTGATCAAGAAATTGAATGATTAATAACAAAATGGGCACATGAAAAAAAATATGGAAAATGCCGTATTACCCCGGGAATATGGTACCACCAACTTGGGTAATGTGACACCAGATTCTTTGAACTCAATAAAAGTCAATATCATTGTAATAAAAGTTTTTAATATCAATATATTATATAATGTCAAAGATAAGTGGCAAGTAAGCTATACACATAAATGTTTTAAGTTATGCACAGAACAATATAAAAAAAAAAAAAAAATGAAAAAGTAGCAAGTAGATAGTAAATAATTATTAAGCAGGACAATCGTTAAATTTTTTTTCGAAACATGAACATGATTCATGCAACCAACAAAGGATGGTAAGAATTACCCTTCTGCGTTTGTGTAACTAACCATAATTGTTTCACCTTTTTCAAAATTGGTTACCGAGCGTATGGCTTTGGCTCCTTTAGATGCAAGTATCTAACATCAATAAAAATAACAAATACATAAGACTTAAGTTTACATTTAACAATTTTACACCAGACAAAAATGCGCACACCAAATGGAGTAATATGCCAACTAATTACCCAACATTAATGAGGCGTATAACCCCTCAATAGACATAAACATTTATATGGATAAACCAAGCAAACAAAGAGGTATGCCGGCCGGCCGGCAAGCACATTAAGATGGCTTGAGATATGTAATCAATCAATATGATACTGATTGTGTTACAAAAGGAGGGTTTTGTTTAATTCATAGTTGAAAACTGGCTTCTAAAATAATACAGAGAAATTTTTTTAGCATATACCTTGCATTTCACTCTCTAAATTAGATATTTTACTGATGACCGGCGACAAACCAACCGCACACGATGATCCAAATGATGACTGACAAGTAGCACTAACTTTTGGTGCTCTCCGTTTATTAGTTTAGGAACTAGAAGTTCCAATTTGTTTGTGTGGAATATTACCCTTGGTGTCATATATACCAATTTTACCTTACATAATTTACATAAAAATATACATAAGACAAAATATATAACAAAGAAAACAAACAAAGTAACATATTAGGTCATTATTATGAGTTTATTTGTTATTGTAAAAAATTATAATGAAATTTCCATTATTAAATGCGGTATTTTAAATTTCTGTCCAAATTATATGTCAGTGGTAGGCGAGATACACTAAGAGTAGGGACAGAGGCGTATATTGGTTGGTTCAATATTTTCACCAAATAAAATGTAATAGACAACATTCAAATTCACAAGTTAATGGTCTTTATTGCTTCTATTAACATGTCTCGTGCACCAAAGGCAAGCACCCTAACAAAAAAAAAATTGATTTTAGGAGAAAAATGGCAGAAAAGAAGAAAAATTTTGACTCCGGCTTTTCATTTCAACATTCTACGCAATTTCTGCAAAACTTTCAATGAGCAAAGTGAAAAAATAGTTCAAAGTTTGAAATCTGAGATTGACAAGCCAGAAACAGATGTTGTATCTTATGTAGCACAGTTTACAATAAATTCAATTTGTGGTAAGTACAGTTTTTTTATGTTGTACCTTTAGATGACGGTTAACATATTTGTGAATTTACTTGAAATCTTACCAACATGTAGAGCCACTTTTTATCAGTGGTGCTAATATGCCAATTGCCTTGTGTGTGTGTGTGTGTGATTTGCCTGTTTGGCATTTAAAATTTCAAGTTGCTAGTGGGCCGGGCAAATCTGCAGTCAGAGATCTTACCATCCGCAGGATCCACACACAAAGATTTATCCAGGATTTTTATTCAAAGATTTATCCCTGCGAGATATTTATGTTAAAAAGATGATTTGGTTTTATTTTTTTGAGATTAATGGTTTGTTTTATTTACAAAGCTTTAATAATATGGATTTAAGAGCCTGTAGTTTTACTGTATTTTTATGTTTTTTAATTTTTTTGACAGAGACAGCCATGGGAATACATTTGGATGCAAAAGGCAATTCAGATTTTACAAAATACAAGAAAGCTATACACGCCATGGGTAGTTTTATAATTTACAGACTTGTAAGAGTGTGGCTTCATACAAATTTAATGTTCCAACGGTCTTCAGTTGGTAAAAGGCAAAGACAGATATTACCAGAATTGCACAAATTTACCTTAGATGTCATTAGACAACGGCGTAAAACTATGTTGACTGAAGATACTTCGATTATTATAAGTGAAATAGAAAATGATGAATACATGAAGAGTAATAAAAGAAGACTCGCAATGTTAGATCTATTATTGTCTGCTGAATCTGATGGTAACATTAATGAACAGGGAATAAGGGAAGAAGTCGATACATTTATGTTTGAAGTAGGTTTATTTGAAATAATATTACATTAGTCAAAAAATAATTGTTAGCATACATATTTTGAAATGGATATCAAAGAAATCAAAATTTACAACTGGCAACATGTATTCCCGTGACGTTCGGAAATGGAAAATACTGTGTAGACTTTTTTCTGGAAGCACTTCTGAACATTGCATTGTATTATCTTGATGTTTATGATATTTTTGTTTGGTTATAGATCGCATAAGTCTACGAAAGTCTTTGATAATTTTGCTCAACTTATTTGATATCAGCTCGATTGATCAACTTTTATGCACTGAAAATATTTGTCTCAATCCAATTTCAATCTCTAGACATTCTTAAGTAAAAAATAAATCAGCTATTTTTTTAATTTTTAATTCTTGGATTTTGGTTCATTTTCTTTTGTTTCGTGAATATGCACATTTTTAAATCATTTTATATACGTGTATATACATTTTTATTTGTCGCTTATTTTATATACATATTGCACATTCATCAATAATTGTTACTAATTTTAAACGTGTCACTGGAAAAAATTACGCAATGTTTTTTTGAATTTCAATCTTACTTGAATAATGCATTTATTGCCAAAAATTCTGTAATGGTTTTCCAAATTTCAAATGAAGAATTTTTACTGGAACGGCCCTTACTTTATAGTTACAATTTTATTATGAAATATAATGAATATGGATTACTATTATATAAATAGATTAATCTTGTTTAATATTTCAACACACTTTTTAGGGACATGATACTACTACAATGGGTATAAGTTTTTGTTTGATGCTGTTGGCCAACAATAAATCAATTCAGGTAAAAAAAATTACCAAATCTTTAGTGACATACTAATCACTAATTTTCTTATATTATATATATTCAGTCGGTTTGATAACTATTAATTAATTTACATATAAAATTGTACTATTTTAGGAACGTGTGGTGGCTGAATTAGATGAGATATTTGGAGATACTAACCAATCAGCTACCATGGAAGATCTAAACAAAATGCGATACTTAGAAATGTGTTTGAAGGAGGCACTTCGCTTATATCCAAGCGTTCCATTCATTTCACGAGTTGTTAATGAAAAAGTTCAAATGCGTAAGTAATCTTTTATTAAAAAGTCGTCAGACTTGACGGACTCTTTAATCCATGTTGAGTGGTTATTAATTTGAAAAGTTTTAGATAGACGGTTGGGTTTTGAAAAGAAAAATTTGCTATGATAAATTAATGTTGAGAGTGATCGAACTACAATGATAATTGTCATTTTTTTACAGCAGTGAAATAAAAGTTGTCTTTGTTTTCAATACATATTTGATTGTTTTTTATTGATAACTTTTTATTTTAATCTGCATTGTGATATTTGGTATTTCTTGTGGTTATAACTATCCATGGATGCACAAATGAGACACAGTGAAAGTATATTAAATGTTTAGAACATTCCTTCATTAGTGTCAACCGATTACCCTATTTCTTTCAGCTAATTACCTTATACCAGCCGGAACTATATGCCATGTACATATTTTTGACCTGCATAGAGATGCAAGAATCTATCCATCACCAGATGAATTTATCCCTGAAAGATTTACTCTAGAAAATTGTACTAAACGGCATCCTTTTGCCTACATACCTTTCAGCGCTGGACCAAGGAACTGCATAGGTTAGTAATACTAATGTTTACATGATTATTGCATAGGTTAGTAATATTAATGTTTACATGATTATTGCATAGCTTAGTAATACTAATGTTTACATGATTATTGCATAGGTTAGTAATATTAATGTTTACATGATTATTGCATAGGTTAGTAATACTAATGTTTACATGATTATTGCATAGGTTAGTAATATTAATGTTTACATGATTATTGCATAGGTTAGTAATATTAATGTTTACATGATTATTGCATAGGTTAGTAATATTAATGTTTACATGATTATTGCATAGGTTAGTAATACTAATGTTTACATGATTATTGCATAGGTTAGTAATATTAATGTTTACATGATTATTGCATAGGTTAGTAATATTAATGTTTACATGATTATTGCATAGGTTAGTAATATTAATGTTTACATGATTATTGCATAGGTTAGTAATACTAATGTTTACATGATTATTGCATAGGTTAGTAATATTAATGTTTACATGATTATTGCATAGGTTAGTAATACTAATGTTTACATGATTATTGCATAGGTTAGTAATATTAATGTTTACATGATTATTGCATAGGTTAGTAATACTAATGTTTACATGATTATTGCATAGATTAGTAATACTAATGTTTATATGATCCAGATAATGTAAATTTTCATTTTAACTCAGTTCTGCTTTTTCAACCTAGCATTGACTAAACTATGTTTAATTATTGTTCATTTTAGGTCAAAGATTTGCACTTTATGAAGAAAAGTCAATAGTTTCATCCATATTGAGAAACTTTGAACTTCAACCTGTGACGAGGCCTCAAGATATTATATTTTCATCTGATTTGGTTTTAAGATCCAGAGATCCAATAAAAATAAAGTTTCTGTCCAGAAAATCATAATTTTACGTTAACCTATATTAAAAATAATGTTGATTTTCTCCTTCAATATTTTTATTAATTTTGTACTAGGTATATCTGACTGAGAATTGGTTCAAATCGCTTACATAATTTACCTATGGTATTTTTTGTATTATGAAAGATACTTATATAGAATGTCGGTGAACGTTACCAGTGAAGTCATTTGAGAACAATAAAGGATGAGTGATGTGTATAAAGAAAACCACATTACTCAGGACGGAGTGATGATATTGAAAGGAAAGTGATCAAAGGTATATTGTACAACATAATTGGGACATTGTCGTTGTTGGGGTATGCAGGGAGAATACACACTTATATTATTCTGTTGTTTGTATGCATATACTCATCTAAATGAGCCAATTGCCACATGTTTTAAATGGGTTACGTGAACTGTATATATATGGTCTTTTTGGTGATACAGACCTACTGATACATATCATCTGAGCAAATGTTCTTACCCATGTCAATAAATAGTAAACAATTTGGTAACAGCACGGCGGCTAGCATATTCTTTTATTCTGAGATGCGAAATCTTTTCATATTAAACATTTTTTGTTTCACGTTAAAAGAAAATAAACATATGAACTCACACAGCATGATTAGATTTATTTCAGCACATACCGTGAAATGCTCCAACATTGCCCGCTTTTTTCATAAAACTTGATATTTCTCGAAAAAATATTAAGGAAGGATATATTTTTTAAATGTCAAGAGACAGTAACATGATCGCAGAATTGTATTTTTGAAAACAAAAAAAGGAAATATACAATAAAAAAGGTCGAAATTCTATTTTTTTTATGTGGGCAAAATTACCAGCAATTTTAGCCAACTTTGCCCACTTCTTATTATAGATAACATATATTGTAATTGTCCAGGAAAAGACTAAGTTGTAAATAAATACAGAAGTTTAATTAACAATACGTAAGCCAAAAAACGATTGGGCCATGTTACCAAGCCATCTCTGCCTTTTTTCATACTGGCGGCTTCAACAGATTAGGGCCGCCACCAACCAATACTACGAACTGAAGAACAATAAAATAGCAACAATATTGTTGATTCTATGAAAATATTGAATGAATGAATACAATATTAATTTGTAAATGAGGAGGTAGTAACTATAATAAATAATTTCGTATAACTAAGCTAAGCTAAGCAGGTAGGTAATAAAGAACATATTGTAATATTTTACATTTTCATACATGTATTTCACAAAAATCAATAACATATGTTTTATGTATTCTGCTTAATATATAAGAATTGTCGAAGAATGATCGAAGGAACTTTGTATTTGCTTTCATTCCACAATATTCATATCCAATCAAAGTGTTTTACTGGATATTAGATTATTATTATTGAACCTTACTGAATATTTAAATTATTCATATCATCGTTAAATTTTAGCAATCCTCGTCGCATGGCAATAGGAATTGATAATATTTTGACAATATCAAATAAATACACTCGAGACTCATCTTTAACTTGAGGCCAGTAGAATATGTTTTTTTTTTTTTCGCATAAAACTTATAGATACCATTTTATCAATATTTTTATACATTTGAGAACCCAACTTTCTTCTACTCTTCCTTGCCCGGATGCGAGGTTTATTTTTACTGGCATTTTGCGTTCTGACAAATAATAAAGAATAAAGGTGAACTAATGAAAAAAAGTTAGAGTAGATTTATTAATATATCTATTGCATGTTAATAAAAACCATGGTCTTGTGATGTTTTTATTAAACAAGGTTGAAAAAACACCTATTTAGCTCAATAAAAAAATGTATTAATAAAGTTACGAGTGATAACCGTGCGACATGTTTTGTGGTGGGCAAAGTTGACGCCAAGCAGACTGAATATTTACTCGTAACATTGCCCAGCGTCATTTCTAAGGTTTTAAAATAAATAATTCTAATGAAACTATTCTAGAAATATTCTGTTAATACCAGTTTAATAATATATGTAAAATTTATTCACTTTATTTTTTTCATTGAGCAGTTTTCAACCAAATTGTGAAACACAAAATTGGTACAACAAAACGACACCCCGTTTGCACAAGCTTTAACAGGCGACTGATTCACATTAGAAACAAAGCTGATTATTGCCAAAATAATGTTGAATTTTCTACTACAGGTGAAAAATTGTTACCATATTCAATATTTTTTTTAATATTTCAAGTTGAACTTAAATCTTCCCATATGGGCAAAGTTGGCGCATTTCACGGTACTTCAGCAGTTAAAAGGTTAATATCAAAACCAGTTTTTTAAGTAAACACCTTGTTTAAAAAAACTAGTGCATGTTATTTTGCAGTGTTTTAGTCTCACAGTATTATAAAGTGGGTATATAAATCAAGGTCAACCCTGTGCAAGTTATTACTACCTATCTAGTTATTTATGGAAGCATACTGATAAGTCTACATCTGTGTATATGCCATACCAATTGAACATTGTATTTGTAGTTGTGCTTTACTGATAAATAAATCACAAAATTACTTGACATTCTGCACATGAGAACAACGCTTCTCAAAGTATATACATATATACAATTTTATTTTTTAAAGTGTGAAACTTGAACCAAAAGTGTGTTTGTTTTACATGAAAATAAATTTTTGATTTGATTTTTTGTGTTTCATTTTAGAATTGTAATTTTGCAATCCTGTACAATTTTAAGTACCAATATTATTATTTATGCACTGGGAGAGAAAGTAAGAAAAATATTACCATATCAGTATAAGGCTAGCGGAAGGGCCTGACTTGACCACAATATTAATGAAGGTGTACGAGGGCTCTCTGAAAAGTTTCCGACCTAACAAAAAAACAAGAGATTTTTTCTTTAAATTTATTTTTATTTTTCTACATAGTCTCCTTGTAAGTCTATACACTTCTCCCAGCGATGCTCCCATCACTTTAACTCATCCAAATAGTACATGGAGTCTTTCTCTGCAAAACAGTTATTTACAAAAGTGATGACCTCCTCATTTGACAAAAATCTCTGTCTTCCGAGAGCAACTTTTAGCTTAGGGAACAAAAAAAGTCACTTGGGGCTAGATCTGGTAAGTAAGGAGGGTGGTCAAGCAGTTCAAACCGTAATTCATAGATTTTCGCCTGGGCAACCGTTGAGGTGTGAGACGGCGCATTGTCTTGGTGAAACAACTTTTTTTTTCTGCAAATGTGGCCATTTTTCCGCAATTTCTGCCTTCAGCCTGTCGAGTAATGATGCATAGTATGCTCCTGAAATGGTTTTTCCTTTTTCAAGATAGTCGATTAAGACAATGGCTATCCCAGAAAATAGTCACTATCACTTTTCCAGCCAAAGGAACAGCTTTTGCCTTTTTTAAAGGCAATTCTCCCTTCACAGTCCACTGTTTTGACTGTGTTTCTGTTTCTGGAGTATAATGGTGTATCCAAGTTTCATCTACAGTAATTAAATGGCGCCAAAACTCTGATTTATTGCGCCTAAACTACGCCAACAGAGCATTGGAAATGTTCATCAGAATACGTTTTTGGTCTGTAGTAAGCAAACGTGGCACCCAAGGTGCGGTCAGCGTTCTCATGACTAAATCTTGATTCAATATGTGACAAACACGTTTTTTGGATATGTTCATAGCCTCTGCTATCTCTCTAATCTTAATTCGACAGTCGTTGTTCATCGTCACCCAAGCTGGTACGGCCACATTTAAATTCAGCTGCCCAAAATTTCATCATGGTAAATGATGGTGCAGAGTCCACGTAGACAGCGTCCAGCTCATCCTTAATTTGTGTAGGTGCCTTTCGAAAACAAATACTTAATAACAGCTCTAACATTGAAATATAGATTCTATTGAGACCCTGACCGTACAGCGCTTACTAATGGCCGCGTAGCATACACTATGGGCCGCGGTGCGGCCATAATGGCTACCTCAGGGCCTAGTGATGTCTGTCTTATCTGCTAGTGATGTATGAATGTTTCAATCCTGCAACAAATCCGACCACAGTAAGCTCTATCTAGATTTTTAAAATAAATCTGCCGCATTATGCATCAATGTATTGAAAAGGAAAGTATCATGGGCATAACTTTACAACGAAGATGACCTGGATCACAACGATCCAGGAACGAAACTTGTGGAGGTGTGTTAAGAACTCTATCCTATCTGATTGAAGCCACTATGTGTCAACACTGACATGAAAGAATGAAAAAAAAGATATTTAAAAGAGTGCACGCAAACTGCAAAATTTGGCAAAATGAAAAATGTGTATAGTGGAACCTCAGTTTACGAACGACTATATTTACGATAAATGCTTTAATTTGTGAACAGAATTTCGGAATACGAACAGGGATACAGTCTCAGAACGCACTATAGAAGAACTGAAGAACTGGAACAGCTTCTTAATGAGCAGCAACAGACAGCAGATAGGAAAAATGAATGAATGGAAGATGTTCCTATGTCCTCGATCCACGAAATGTCCGCGAAGTGGAGTGAGGTGCAAAGTTTTGTTGAAAAATATCACCCTGATAAAACTTTATCAAATTGTGTTATAAATCTGTTTAATGATAATGTTATGTCTTATTTCCGCAACATTATAAAAAGCAAGAAGAAACAAATATCGTTGGATAGGTTTTCGTGAGACAGAAACCTGATGAACTTCAAGCACCTGATGTTTTTATAGAAGGAGAGTCCCCTTCTACACAATAACACTTTACTATATATTTTGTAAGATAAGTTCAAATAAAGTTTGTTTTTACGTTTATTCTTTTCGTTTTATTACTTCCAATTTCTTTTATTTTAAAACCATGAATTTTTATTGCTTTTAGAAGTAGAAAATAAAGATAACAATGAGCCCTTTTCTTGGGGTCTTAAACAGATTGGGAATAATTGCTTCGGTTTACATATAATTCGGTTTCCGAACAATTTTACAGAACAAATTAAATTCGTAAACTGCTGTTCCACTGTATTTTATCGAACAAAAAAATCGTTAATTATTAATTAAAGTTTAAATATCTCTGAGAATATTTTATATTTTATAATATATAGCTTAATAAAATTTAATATTATTGTTGATTGATAGTGGCACTTACAAGACCGACACAACTTTTGCTTACCTTTAATTCTTCAGATATATTTATTTGTATTAAAAATGTGGTGGCACCTCGTGGGAGTAATTATTTTCATTTTATATTGTGTAAATTACTACTATTATAATAGTGAAGATGCAAGACTTTTTTCCAAAATCCCTGGTCCAAAACGGTTACCTATTATCGGAAATATAATGGATTTTTTATTTGACCCAGGTAATATAATGAATGTACATATTTTAGTCAAGTGAAATTGGACAAACAATGATCCAACTTCCAACAAATTCCCAGAAAGGTGGATTTTGGTACGGACCTTGATATTGTGGTTCTAAACAAAATGTCAAAAGTCCCTATCGATACGAGTGTTGCTAAAAATTTTACGTGGGTTCAAAGGTTACCAAAACGGTTTTTCGTGAATGTCTCGTTTAACGGTCACTTTTACAAAAATTTTTATTTATAATTAAATTTGTAGATTAGATAATTTCCTACAAAAAAGATATTATGTCTTTTATTCGTAAGAGTAACCGTTTTGGAGATAATTCGATTTACAGATTTGTTACCTTCATGTTTCTCATGAAACATGCATTCCTTTCCACACCACCTTCGAGGTAGAGTACAGGGTGCATTTTTTTTCACCTGGTATCCCCCTCCAGTAGACCTAATCCACATTTTTTTTGTTAGATAATTTTTAATTTTTTTATAATTATTATGTATTTGTTCATTGATTAATTTTTGATACAAAACAGAAGTTATTCTACATCAGACTCTGTTTCAATTTGCATGAAGAGAACTTCATGATTTTCTTCTTTTGTCTCTTGTATTTCCATATACTCAGTCAGGAAACACGATGGATCTATATCTTCAGTGGAGTCGCAATTATCAACATCATTTATATCGGGTGTTACATTTAAACAAGACTGACCGTGTCAATTACCACAATGTGAACAATATAAGCCAACTTTTCTGCAGCCGCAGTTTAAGCTAGAGCCCTTGGTGCGATTGCAAAAATAGTATTTAGCAGAATGTCTGGAGCAGGTGGAAGCAGAGTTTTAATTGGCTCCAAAATATAATATTATTCTTTGGATATGACTTCAAACTATGTGTAGAATATATTTTAGTTTCTATTTTTGCGTTTCCAAGTTACAAAAAAAATAAATTATTAACCGGGGTATGTGCAAATAATATTAGTGATAAGTCTACGACTTCACCTACAACAATAATTGCTGTTTCAATGATGTGAGCATCAGCATTATTTTGAGCTTGTTTTACATTTAGATTAGCAGCTTCAAATTTTTCACATAAAGGAATCGTTGCTTCGAAAATTTCATAGAAAGGAATCAATGCTTGTTGTTTGCATTCCCAAGGAATTTTACTTGACTCATTGGAACAATCATGGATCTATTATAGAGAATATTAGTTGAATAACGTTGCCTGCAGCTTTGATATTTTTTTGATTATTTTTATAACCATCAAATACAATTATGACATTTTGACCATAATGGACATATGTATCAAAAATTGTATTCTTTATTCCGTATAACACAGTGCTAAAGAAATTCTCCATCAATGATACGATATTTATGGTATCTAGTTCAACATTTACTAATTGAATGCATTTATAAATAGAAGATTTTTGATTTTTACGCATTCCCTTCTCATCGAAGAGTGATAATGGATATGCAGGTAATAGGTATACTCCAGAAATTCTTGAAGATGGGCATCAAATCTTTTTGTAACACTTGACAATTGAAATAGTAATAAAGGATCAATTGGTATTTGTTCATTATGAAATTTCATAGAGCTGGGCACTGTTAAAAGAGGAAGTATTTTGTCAGCACATTTTAATTAAATGCTATCAAATTTTTGATCAATCATGCATATAATAATTTTTCAGAGCACATTTCTTCTCCATCTACATTACAGTGTAGTATTTGTTTCTATTGTTATGGGCTCTGACACACAGATATAAAAGAATTCTTGAATATTTCATGTTGTATTCAAAGTCCAATGAGATATACATGTCGTTGAGGACTGCA
This sequence comes from Eubasilissa splendida, assembly GCA_031772225.1. Classification (NCBI taxonomy): domain Eukaryota; kingdom Metazoa; phylum Arthropoda; class Insecta; order Trichoptera; family Phryganeidae; genus Eubasilissa; species Eubasilissa splendida. The sequence goes on from CM062848.1 coordinate 29,292,663, forward strand.
TACGGCTTGTTTCAACTCTATATCGAATTGTCTCCAAAATGGTTACACTTACGAATAAAAGCCATAGTATCTTTTTTGTAGGAAAATTCCTAGGTACTAATTTGATTATAGATATTTTTTCTGTAAAAGTTTTAGCAGCACTCGTATCGATAGAGACTTTTTTCATTTTACTTAGAACCACAATATCAAGGTCCATACCAAAATCCAGCCTTCCGGAAATTTGTTGGAAGCACAGTGTCTAATTTCACTGGACTATTTTGTCACCTTGGTCATAAGTAATTTGTTATTAGTGCTAAAGTACTGTAATTCTTCTAGTTCCACTTTTTTATCGCGCAAGATGTTTGGCAAACAAGTATAAATCTACTTATGGAGCTCAAGTATTTGGTAACTATTTAGTGAACATCTTTGAACCACATGAAATAGAGGTAGGTGAATATATTTATCCAACTGTAAAATTCTGAAGAACATTATAGCTTACTTTAGCCAGATGAGCGCCTTTCCAATACCAAATGTTTCATGGTTAAAAAGTACAGCTTATATGTATTTAGTTTTGCTTTGATATAATTAAATTTGTTATTAAGATGTTATTTTGACTCTGTAGCACACTATTGCAAAAACCCTGATTCATTATTTCATTATTTAATTGATTTCCTAAAATTATTATTATGTATTTAATATTATTAAAGGTTTAATAAAAGTTATAATATTGCGCTAATATAATATACATCCATTGTATTCTACGCATATCCTATGTTAGTGTCATTAACAATAAGAAAAAATACAACAATAGCTAGTATGTCAAACGTGTATCTATATATCTATAATATCTCTATGTTAAGATTACTTAAATATTTCCTCTTTAATACATTCAATAACACATACATTACGGTTTGCAAATATATATTCAATTTGAAATTAACATTGTCTTTATTACGAGAAAGAAAAAACACAAAGTAGCGAAATCGTATGAATTTTTTCGACTATTGACCATCTGTCATTGAATTTGAGGTTCAAGGAAGTAAGGTCTCTGGTAGATGTCACTATTCAAAGTAATGATACAAGACGTGTCAGATAAATAAGTGACATGGATTGATACGTTGCTGGCCGTGGTAGATTTTTTTTTGCTACGAATATATGTATTCTATGCTCGTTTTATTTTTTATATATTCAATGCATTTACATCACAGTATGAAAATATCTATTCGCATTTCAATATTTGTCAAAAACTGCTATGAATAATTCTTGGATGTGATTACTCAATCATTTTAGCATTGCAGTTCAGAAAGGTTTTACACAAAATATCGTTGAGATTTAAAATTTATTTTTTTACCAGTTCCTATTATTTAATTTCTTTAAATTCACTGTATCCTTCATGCTCATCCTTTTAATAACATTCTGAAGATAATCATATCAATTTAAGATAGCTCTAGGTGTACCATATGTATATAGCATGTATCATTTTACTAATATTTTGTTTTTGTTTCTTAATGGAAATAAAGACAAGGTACATTACTTGGTGCATTATTAAAGCAATGTAATAAGGGATTTCTGCTTTGAAATATAGATTATACAGAAACCCTCACCACACAGCGGCCACCACTGTCCGCAAAGCAGCCACAATAGCTCCCTTATAGCCTTGCAGCAAGCAATCTGTTCACCGATTGCTTTTCTGTTAGTTTATTTATATTGTGTATGTAAATATTCATCGGAACAAAGTAAAACACTATAAAATTATTTGCAATCATATTTTCACTGTCAACTATTGTGTCCGGGGTCCTTATTGGATTTAAGTACATAACACACACACAGCAGCATAACTTAAAAAATTAGGCCCCAATGCAAAATGGAAAAAAGTCACGTCTGTATAATTAATATAACATATATAAAATATAAAAATATTAATTACTATGTGATTTTTAATATTCACACTTTTATGAAAAAAACAAAAGTGTGTTTTGCACAAAAAAAATCATTGTTTCGCTTTGTGGAGATTTTCACTATACGACAATGTAAGTATGTAGATCTGGTCCCAAACCCGATATATTAGTGGGTTCTACTTTATATGTACTCAATGTTTTCATTATATATGTGAGAAATGACTTTTAAATTTTAAAATTCCAATTCTCACTGATTAATTAAAAAAATTATTTGTCCAAATAGTCCATATTAGTGTTGGGAAATGTATCTATACTTGTAAAAGGATCGATACCAATAGTATTGTAGGACTCAGACCTTTTGGGCCCTTGTCTAACGTGGGCCCCAATGCACCTCATTGGCTGCATTGGTATAGTTACGCCACTGAACACACTATAAACATATAAAATATAAGTATGAAAGTATCAATACAGATTCTTAATTATTTTGCTATAGAAAATATAATCAACATACCAGCGTATATCGCATATGATGTTGTACAGTCTGTATTTATTATAAATACAATAATATTAAAGGATTTCACATTACCAGCTGTGGCACAGAGTGCTACATTCAATTTTCGAAGAATGGTCACTTTAAAAATATAAATTTTCAAGACGCAAACCACGACCACAAACCACCACAAGATGCCAAGCGATTTTGGAATTGTGTGTCACAATACATTACAATTTAAATCATTTTTAACATTACAAAATAGATTATGGAAGTACTGAGCGTCGCTGCATACTAGCCACCATTAATTTCATTCTGCTAGCCTTATTAATTTAGTCATATATTTACATTAAAAAATGTATTTATTGAAATTAATGTCATTTTAAAATCATCATTTTGATGCAATCATTATTATTGATATTTCTTAATTTCATAATATTACTGAATAATCTACATTTATTGTGTTTATCAATATCAATAATTGTTATCACATTACATAATCCATAATGATGGTTTAATTTGGTGTAAATCCACTCATATTGTCATGAGATTTCACCAAACATTTTTTTCACAAGGTTGATTAGCGTTATTTAGGATTTATTCTTGAACTAATTTCTTATTTATAATATAGATTGATTTATTTTAGATAATTCTATCGAGCCACAAACATATTACAAAGAGTATGATCTACAATTTTCTTCATCCATGGCTTAATAAAGGGCTATTAACTAGTAATGGTTAGTATTACATACACATCTTTTTGTCATCACGCTTATCCAGTCATTCTAATCAAAATAATATCACCCAATTCAGTTGATGAAATCTTAATTTCCAATGCATTAGTCATTAATATTTTTAACTAACCTTTTCTACATAATTCCCATTTATCAGAATCAGAAATATTTTAAAATATGTACATGTTTAGAAAATCAGAAATGTTAGTAAGTAGAAAATAGTTAACACACCGAATTAACTATTTTTTAATATATATCCATGGCTCGCATGTAATTTTGAAAAATCACCTGTTATTTACAGTATTAAGTAATTTTGAAAACATGTGTTGGATGATAGGTCAGAATGCCTACATTTGACACCAAATGTCAGGGTTTCAATTCTAACTTTCAGCGATCTTTTCTTGCATTATGAGGTATACTTCTCTGGATGTCTTATCACACATCCGAAATATTGAAGTTTTATTATTTTAAATACTTCTTTATCTTTATTCATCCAAATCATAACATCTTCATTCGTAACTCTATCCATCCATCTTATTTTGAACATTCTTCTTAAATTCACATCTCAAATGCTTTAAGTCGCCTTATCATTCCTTCGGTAAGTGCCCATGCTTCCATTCCATAAAATAATACCAAGACCATTTGCATTCGTAATACAACTATGCAAGTCACATGTCATTACAACCACATTATTGACTATGCTTTAAAAATATATGATATATTCAAAAATTTATATTATATATTAGATTAAATTTCCGATTCCTGCTATAATAACTAAAACTGAAATATAAATATAATAAAAAGGTAAAAATGAAGCAGTACTTTTAGAATTTCACATTGGATTACTATGTATTATACATATAATAACTTTTTTGAACCTATTAAAAAACTATTTGCCACATATAGAATGAGTAGTGATACATAATAAATAACAATAAAAACTGTATGGATAAAAACAAGTGCAGCAAACTCTCGAATATCCGGGACGGTGGGGAAAAAATTGACTTGGATAAACTTTGTCAGAAATAATCAAACAATTTGACATGTCGCGCCTGCCCATTTGCATCAAAAGTTAACACTGAACCTAAGCGCACCCAAATAATAATTTGCAGACACGCATTTGCAATTTGCCCAGTATTATTTTCTGTTAAATTTTATCAATTTTCTAGTGCATATTTATTATGTAGTTGGATGGAAAATTATTTTCACATTTTATATAAAGTTTTGAAATATTTAAGAATTTTTTACTCTTAATAATCAAGAATCTACTGTACATGGTAAGACAATAAAAACAGAAAAGTTATACATAATATAACATTATTGGTAAAATTGATATACAAAAAATTTATATAAATCTACTAATAACTATATTTAATATTCTAATAAAAATATTTTACTTCAAATTCTTTTAGTGCAATTCAGTAGGTGATTATAAAAACGCATTTAAAGAATAAAATGTAGTTATATCGGTTGTGGATACATTAATGTTTCTAGATGTTATTATAAGGCCAATCCATTCCATCAAGACTGTGTCCTGTACACAGACCACCAAATATATAGACATGAAGTAACGCAAATTCCTTGTCACAATATTTTCATTTTGGTGTTACTCACGTGATTACTTTGGTACCTCTTACGCAATCAAATAGCTACGTGACTTTTTTTAAAATTATGACTAGATTGGAATGAAAATCTTAATGCTGACAATATAATATGCATTAATGTAAAGAATATGTCAAGTTAACACAAAGATTTAATTTTCGAAGGGTTTACTGTTGCATAAATGTGTCATAATCTATCAGATTTATGTTTCCGTCAAGAATGTGTATTGAATGCCCTTGTCCCGCTACTAATATTCCCCTCTCCCGTATGTACACTTTATTTCATGTCTATTCATTTACTGCTCTGTGGTCGTGGCAGATCTTAAAAAGGATTCTTAATTAATGATTTTATAAGAATATAAAGATTTTTTAAGAAAACATAAGAATGAAAATGACCTTTTACTGATGAGTATTGTTTTTTCTCCTTTTTTTGGGGGATGCCAGAACCACATGGCCTGGGACGAACATATCATTATTAGCTCTGAGTATCAGTTTCTAGTTCTACACATTCCTAACATTAGTGAATGGAGATTATAGATAGAAGTTTTAATATTCATATATAATAATTTATAAGAGAAAAAAATACTTTTATAGTGGTTTACTATATTGTCGTCAGGAACCCAAAGGGTAATTATGCAAAATATGAAATGGATTTTTTTTATTTGCATAATATACATATAACACATTTATATTTAGGAGAAGGGGTGAGATGGCATGGGGGATGGTATCTGTATTTTGCGTAAGGGCCTAAAGAGCAACTTTGCAAAATTTGATTTTGATCAATCAAAGAGTATAGAATTGTATAGAGAACAGACATTCAGTTTTATGTATATAGACATACATAACTTTAATCTCTTTTTTTAGAAATTTGTTAGTAAAGATTGGTGTTTATTAGTTGCATCATTCTACTCTGCATACAAAATACACAGACAATGAATCATATCCGTGCTCAACTATATACAGTCATTTATTTGACTTCCGAGACAAGTATCATTTGTGTGCATGCGCCATTATAATGAATAATTAGATTTATCTAATTTAATTTATCTTATTTCAGGAGATAAATGGCAGAAAAGAAGAAAAATATTGACCCCGGCATTTCATTTCAATATTCTGCGAGATTTTTGCAAAGTTTTCAATGAGCAAAGTGAAAAAATAGTACAAAATTTGAATGCAGAGATTGGGAAACCAGAAACAGATGTTGTATCTTTCGTAGCACAGTTTACAATAAATTCAATTTGTGGTAAGTTCAGTCTGTAATGTTGTGCAAGCGGAGAAGGTAAACAATTTTTCAATAATACATGAATTTTGATTACCAGTGAGTTTGTACAAGTCAGTATAAACCAACTGTTAAAATTTAACATAATTTGCAATATTTTAATTTGGAATTCTGACATTATTTTTTCTTCAATTTTATTAGGAGAACACATTCTTATTGTGAAATTGTAATTATTCATAGATCTGTGATATTTTAAATATATATTAAATGTATTAATTAGAAAGATATGCATATAAAATTAATTTGATAGAAAAATATTGTTGTTGCGCCACTGGGATTCGAACCAGAAATAATTTAAAAAAGTGTAACATATAGGTTCGAAAATTTGTCATCAAAAAGAATGTCACTGTAGCATAGTTGGATAATGCACCTTTCCCGGTTTGGAAAGAGATCCAGGTTTGAATCTCTTACGCACTTCTTAAGAGCGAACTAACGCGGCGGCTCAGCTCCACCCAGGAGCAAAAGACGAGGAGGCTCTTGGAGCATGAGGAGCGTGGGGACCGCAAACCGTCCCAGTTCCTCAGGCACCTTCACACGCTCGCCGGGAGTGCGGTGCCTGACGAGATGCTGAGGACGCTGTGGATGGGCCGCCTACTGCGAAACATGCAGGTGGTCCTCGCCACCCAGCAAGATACCAGCCTGGACAAGGTGGCCAATCTCGACGACGCCATCAACGATTACTCAGGCAGACCTCCTGTCAGCGACCTGAATACTTCCACCACGGAGCAAGCCTTGTCCGATAAGATGCAGCAGATGACGCTGTCACTGCACCAAGAGTTGGCCACGATGCGGCAGGAGATCTCGGCGCTGCACGCTCAGTATCGGCAGTCCGGGAACACCATTTCACACTTTCGAGGCAACAGCCCCAGTAGACCGCGTTCCCGCTGCCAGTCCAGGAGCCAGCAGCAGCATGACCACTGTTGGTACCATTGGCGCTTCGGAGTCAATGCCAAAAAGTGTAAGGAGCCCTGTACCTTCAACCAGGGAAACGCTCCGGGCTCACACTGATGGCGAACAGCACCTCCAGCCCCAAGCACGTAAGTCACCTTTTTGTCACCGACCGGGTAACCCGCACTCAGTTCCTGGTGGACACGGGCGCCGACCTGTGCGTCTACCCGCAGAAGCTGGTCCAGGGACGCCCTGCAAAATAATTGTATGAGCTGTCTACAGCGAATTGAAGCACCATCGCCACCTACGGCAGCTTGACACTCAGCCTCGACTTGGGCTTTCGGTGTGACTTCACCTGGAGCTTCGTAATTGCCGATGTCTCCAGGCCTATCATCGGTGTGGATTTTCTGGCGAGGTATGAGCTACTGGTCGACGTCCGGAATGGACGGCTACTAGACCAGGTAACGAACCTGACAGCAGCTGGCAGACGAAGCACAGACGAAATTACCTCCATGAAAACTGTCACCGGTACGTCTCCATATCATATCCTCCTACTGAAGTTTCCGGATCTCACATGCCCAGATGGCACAGTGAAGGAGACCCGCCATATCACCACCCACTTCGTCTACCAGGAGAATTCCTTGCGACACGACCGGCAGTCGACGAAGACCATGGGAAAGTTTTGAAAGAACTACGGCAGTATTTTGACACCCTACGACCAGTAGACAGCACCCAGCATGGAGAAAAGCGCCAGTTCATCTTCAAGGATCTCCCTACGACCACTCACGTCTTTCTAAGGGATGACACCATCAAGAGCCCACTCCAACAACCGTACAGTGGCCTTCATAAAGTCATCCACCGAGGCGAGAGGACTTACACCATACACGTGAAGGGGAAAAACGTGACCGTCAGCATCGATCGCCTTAAACCAGCATTCATTACTTCAGAAGCTACCACGGCACCCCAACCGACAATATCAAAGGCCTCCGACCCACCAAATCGGATCAGCAATAACACATGCAGCAGAGAAAGCGGTCGGCGAAATGATTAGTGCCCAGTACCCAAACCGACCGGACCGCAGATGCACATCCCAACTCTCACCTTTCACTAACCGTGCATCGTTTTTCCATAACCTTTACATATTTTGTGTTGTTTCTTGCTTTCGGTGGCTTCTCCCCGATGAGAACAAGCATGTTCGGATAAAAATGGTTTTCACCAGAACACCAACCAACCTTCCCGCATTTGAAAGAGCCATCTACCTTATTTTTACAGAATCTCAAATACCTTTGAGTAATCTGATAGCAGATGCCACTTTTATTTTTATTAAATTTTACCATGCAGATTTTTATTAAATTTTAGGCACATTGATACAACATTATTATTAGGAGAACATTTGTGAAGTTGTAATTATTCAGAACATAGGTCTGTGTCTGTGGCGCAACAAAAATATTTTTCGATAAAATTGACTTTATATGTACATCTTTCTAATTAATATATTTAATTCATATTTTAATAAAATATTTATGTTCAGTCGTAGAAAGTGTTCTTAAAAAGGCCATACATTTTTTATATTGATTTTTATATGGGTAAGAAGGTATTATTTTACGTTAAAACTTAAACTTTAAAAACACTATTAATAGTACTTTAAAATTACAAATAAATACATGGTAGGGTTGTATAAACGACGGATTAATTTTGTCTAAAGACGTTGGTTATACGAAAGTTCATAATCCTATGTACAACATATATTGTATTACGTATATTATATATGATTGTATAATATCATTGGTAACAGCATAACCTAAATCTATGCCTACTGCACGCCACTATAGTATTGTTGGTAACAAATTAACCTAACCTAAGCTTTTATCTTTATTTATACTGTGCTAATTTAAGTAAAGTTATATGTAATTAAATAAAAGATAAAGCATGCTAATAGTGGTAACAGATGATGACTTGTATCTGTCAATTTTTATTTCCTTTTCATCTGTATTTTACATATTTTGATAGAGACAGCCATGGGTATACATTTGGACGCAAAAGGCCATTCAGATTTTACAATATACAAAAATGCTATACATGAAATGGGTAATTTTCTAGTATACAGACTTGTGAGAATATGGTTACACACCAATACTATATTCAATCTGTCTTCTATTGGTAGAAAACAAAATAAGATATTACCCGCATTGCACAACTTTACCTTGGATGTTATTAGACAAAGGCGTAAAACTGTGTTCACGAAAAATACTTCGACTATTATAAGTGAAATAGAAAACGATGAATACATGAAGAGTAATAAAAGAAGACTCGCAATGTTAGATCTATTATTGTCTGCTGAATCTGATGGTAACATTAATGAACAGGGAATAAGGGAAGAAGTCGATACATTTATGTTTGAGGTAGGTTCATTTGGAAAAATATTACATTAATCAAAAATAATTGTTAATGTACACATTTTGTTAAAGTGTAACAAATAATTCTGTCATGTATTGTATTCTAATTAATTACTATTAAAATTACACTTTTATAACGTTTTGTTTTCGATGCAATATTGAATTTGTATTTTAATCTTATTTAATATTTCAAAATAAAAATTTCACAATAAAATTTTTAGGGTCACGATACAACAACAATGGGTATAAGTTTTTGTTTGATGCTGTTAGCTAACCATGCTGAAGTGCAGGTGAAAAATTTACCTTAATTACTTACTTACTTTGCCAGAGAGGCTAGAGCGACGCATTATTCTGTTCTGACACACAACTCTCACCTTATCCACATCTTCTCATACATGATTGATTATTGAAGCTTTTAACAGAACCGTCTTCCTCTATACGTGATTACGTCAAGTCTTTTGTTGATATCCTCTATTTCTGATGGCATCAGCATTCACATTGTATAATCTTTCTTACTTCCCTCTCCTCATTTATTAATCAACATGATCAAACAATCTATGTGACCCTTTCTCTATACTGTTAACCACACACTACTATTAATCATAAATATTTATAAAGTGTATATCGTGAGCGTGCTACCAGAAATCACTAACTCCAAAAACACTGTTCTGAGATAATCAATGTTTTGTGTTTATGATATTCTTAAAATAGTTGTCAAATCTTGAATTTAAGAGTTATTTATTTATTAAAATGTTTATATGTACATTAAACATTCATCTGCATAATATATTAATAGACTTTATTTAAAATATATATATATTTGCGTATGACTAACAAAAATAAATTAAGAAAAACAATAGAGTTAGTGATTTTTTGCAGTGTTAATTAATATGTATTTTTAACATTTATGTTTATAAAATAAAACAAAACACTAATTATTTATTTGTAAGAAAAACACGTCAAAAAACCAATTCCCACAGTCGCTTTCATCACTATACTTGGATCAGGATTTTTGTGATGCGTTTTTGCATTGATATTTGGTAAGGACCTATTCCACTTATGGAGAGTCTCTGGTATAACATTACTATTATGTACATAATTTCACAAGATTGCCACATATTTTTTTAAAAACTTTTAATGATTCTCTTATATGTTACTAAGAGTAAGCAATGTGGATTTTAGAAGTTATTATTGCGAAAAGTATTGATACTCGCAAAAGTGTTGTAGGGCGTGGAATTTTTGGTCCCGTATCTAACACAGACCCCAATGCACCGCATTGGCGTAGTTAAGCCATCGGCTTCAACATGGTTTTAAATTTTGATGTATATCTTTTAATTTTTAATACTTTTTACTCACCACTATTATTTGGTGATTATTATTTAATTTATACACGTGAAGTTGTCATCTTCTAGGAACGTGTGGTGGCTGAATTAGATGAGGTATTTGGAGATTCTAACCGATCAGCTACCATGGAAGATCTAAACAAAATGCGATACTTAGAAATGTGTTTGAAGGAAGCACTTCGCTTATATCCAAGCGTTCCATTCATATCACGAGTTGTTAATGAAAAAGTACAAATGAGTAAGTTTACAAGTTTTCATTGAAGAAATCAAATGAAATGTACACAGATTTATTTTATACGGTGAATGTGAGAATTTATTTAGTAATTTATATTCATGACAAATTGAATTTTGGAAAAAATACATAGTTAAAAAATATTCTCTAATTAATTTAATTTTTAATGTATATTTTTTAAATTTACATCAAATAATGTTTTCTTTGGAAATTTAAAAAATGTCAAATAAAGAATTACATATTACGAATTTTTATTATTTCGTCCCTTGAATTTTGCAAAAATGAGGTTTTACTGTACTTTGGTATGATGAAACGTTGTATATGCAGAAATTTTAAATTGAGATCTAGGTGGAGAGTGGATTACATTCAGGGAGGTTGATTGACTCATGTAAAAGATTAAAATTAGAGACTTGGGTTGGTTCATGTATGTTGGGTGGTATGTAGAGAGAGTGAACTTGAAGCAATGAGCTATAAGAGCTGTCAAAGTCTTGGGAGCTAACAAAAAAATATATAGACATGTTTTGTTTTCTTTACCAGTTGTACTTCATTGGTATTTATTTATTATCATATTATATTATAAATAGGTAGTTAAATTTTTGATCCTCGTAAACTTTCTTTGTTCAAATAAAGCGAATAAATTATCAACCGAGTATTTTCTTTCAGCTAACTTCCTTATACCGGCTGGAACTGTTTGCCATATACATATTTTTGATCTGCATAGAAATGCAATTATTTATCCAGCACCCGATGAATTCATTCCGGAGAGATTTACTTTAGAAAATTGCGCTGAACGACATCCTTTTGCATACATACCTTTCAGTGCCGGGCCAAGAAACTGCATCGGTGAGTATATTATTTCCCGTTCTACCCTCATTGACCGCGGATCAGTGTTTTATATTGAAAGTTATAACAGAGGTTATTTTGAACAGTAAAAAAAATAAGTACACTGGCTAACTAGGTGCTTAACCTAACATAATACCAGATACTGCTTGTGAATTGACAAAAGAATGAATAATACAACGAGATATTATTTTATACAGTGGTGATTTAAATTTTTCTTTTACAGATTATATAATTTAAAAATTAACCTTGAAAGAAATATTGTGAATGTTGAATTCCCATTGTATTGTATTGGTTCAGGTTTTACTTTGTTTTATACTATATGTAAAATGGATGGACCTAAAAATGGGATGGTCCCATTCAAAACGGGATGTATGGTTACGTTATGTATAAATGAACACCGCTTAATGCAGGGTATGTGTTTCCAGACAATCAGACAACAGACAATTCACATTAAGTGAAAAACCGCACTATCCTGTTAATAATTTATTAAAAATAAATAAAAGAAAATTATAGGTCTAAGATTTTATACAAAAAAATTAAACGCATTATGTATTCAAAAATGCTGTCAATGGTTTAAATGTTTCACTTGATTTTTTATATTTTTCATGATTAACTCTGGCTAATTATTGTACTATTTCAATACAATTCTAACTAAGCATATTCCTGTTTCTTTTTAATACTTTCGCCTTCAATGTTTGAATGTGACATTTTAAAACTATAATGAACACACAATAAATATGATATCACATACTTTTTATTAAATACTAAATCGCAACTAAATATTGTGCCAACTACATGAATTTATTCTAGCATAGATTATATAATATACTCAGGGAAGTATCGATACGGAAATTAGCCAGGAGATGCCCCCTATTATCGTATTTTAATGCAGCACCCATGAAATTTTTAAACACAGCATGGTCCCGCATTCATTGAACATTATTGTAATACAATAATGTCTTGGCAAATCAAATACAAATCTTACGTGAATTTATATGCTGATTATGAAAAATAATAAAAATTACGTCATGAATACTGTGTAATTTAACATTTGTTTAAAAAAATATGGTACACACATTCGTGAAATTAATTAAACAAAATATTGTATACTATTTTTCAAAATAACCAAAAAATTTACTTGATTTAATTTATTGAACAAAACTAGGTTTATATTAGTGTTTACGTCATGATTGGCTTAACCATCGCCTCAAATACCAAAAATGTTTTTTCCAGTTGCACACTTTTAAAGTTCTTAACACCCATATTTTTCTAATTTTAGGGCAACGGTTTGCGCTTTACGAGGAGAAATCAATAATATCATCCGTATTGAGGAATTTTCATCTACTGCCGGTGACGAAACCAGAGGACATCATATTTTCAGCTGATTTGGTTTTGAGAAGCAGGGATCCTATTAAAGTTAAAATTTTACCAAGAAAACGTAACATAGTCTAAGTGCTATCAATGTACATACTTTTACAGTTTTATTTTAAGGGTGCATGTTCACAGATAACTCTCGAGAGTGATACATTTTGTTTACTTTAATCTTGTTTGCTTAAAAAATGTAATAGACAGTGTTTAAATTATTAAATAAAATCAATATTAAAAACACTATTATTTTCAGATGGGGTTTAATAAAATTTAAATACACTGTTTAATATAAATTTTTATTGTTTGTATAATTTACATTTTTACTAAGATTAAGCAAGTTACTCATAGAAAACAAATAGTTACCACTTTTATATTTTTATTATGAGTGAGATGTACAACAAAGATGCATATTGTATTACAGTTGACTGCATATGGTGAGATGAGTAGACAAGTATAAAAAGAGTAGAAATGAATAAGTACCACAAGTACAAGTACATTTACAGATATCAAGCTAAGACCCTTGGTTGCCGCATAGCACAAATAAAGAATCAACTCGTAACATTTTAGAAAATAGTTGCATAATTGTTATGTGTGACTATTTCTGCTATTTGTGAAATGTGGCTTGCATTTTTTGTGACCAATCGCTGTCTCTTTATTTGAACATGATGATGTGTTGCATATTCAGCTTTGATTAATATGAAATACAAATGAAAATTGTTTATCAAATTCAACTACATATTTGTTTGGCGAGTATGAATAGAAAGGAATCTATGTTTATAAAAATTCTAATGGGTTAATGCTGAAATTCATAAACAATTCTAAAACAAAGTTCATTATAAGATGTGGCGAATTGCTCTTTAATATTTTGTACTAAGGTGTGTTAGTGTTGTACTGTAACAAAAGGTCTGTTTTTGTTATATTATATGAATATTAATGAGGGAAAATTTGGTGAAGATTAATGTCGAACTTGTTGTTGTACTAAATACATATTTAAAAAATGTTATATCTATGTGTAATAACAAATAAATAAATAAATTATCCTTATTAATACCAAATTTTTCTAAGACCGATTGTGTGATCAGTAGTAAATTTTTACTAACACCCTTAGTAAAAATCCTTTGTGGGTTGTTGATACATCAAAGCATAAATTGAGATGTCTATAGGCATGACAAATAATCATGAAATATGCTTTATTTTATACATAATCTATGGATTTTTTCACGTAGGCGTTCGATATCTATCACTTTGGTGGTGAAATTTTTTCATATGTGTAATTATGTATACTAAACAACAAGATCATCATAGGACGAACTCTCATCACTAAAATAGCTGGGGATATTTAATGATTAATTGTCATATACTGCAACTTTCAAAGTATCAATGTGTCAGATGACTTTTGAAACAGCTGTGAAAAGTCCACCATATTTAACTATCGATTCTCGTTTTTACTATTGGATATCGCAGAGTAAAATGATTTTACTACGGGATGTACTTTTGAGAAGTAAATATTTTTTACTAACAATTAAACAACCCCTTTCTGCAAAAAAATTCCTTTAATAACTTTTTTACTAAAGTACTACTGATCACACAACCGGCCCTAAATGGATCTAGAGAAGAAAAAATGTGTTGAAGAAAAAAGTTTGTACGATCAGCGAATTTGAAAGGTACGGAAATAGAGAAAGAGAATATTTAAAGATGAACAGTAGATTCGGACAGTAAAGATAATTCTGGTGGAATAGTAAATTTTAACAGGATAATAAATTCAGAAGAATATACAAAATTTTGGCAAGTGAAGACAGGGAGCCGAAGGTTTGGGAAAATGAATGGATTTGGCCATCAATGGATATTGGATAGAAGAGACACTACGATTACAAGCAGGAAAGCGGTCAATGTGCGATGCAGTGACAGCTTAGCAGTTGAGTCAATTGTTTTCTAGTCGCACAGAAATATTATATAATGCAATTTATTTTTTAATTAATTGTTTATATATTTTATTTATTAATATATGTGTTGTTTTATATATGTATTTTATTTATTCATATACATATGTGTTTAGTCATCTTGATAAGTAACATTTTATGAAATTAATACTTCGAAAATTTTATTTGATGGACATGCTGTTTCCTGTTGCTTCCATCAGACTAGAGCTCGTTCTGTTAAAAATGAAAAAAATCAAGAAGATTTGTTACATGTTTATATTTCTATATAAAAAAACTCCAAGATAATACAAATAGTTTTGCTTTTGGATGTATATAAATAAAACAATGTTATAACTCTACTTGAGTTTATTTGCACTAGTGTTATAACATTGTTTTATTTATATCCATACATTACGATGAAACTCTACAAAGTTAACGCCGATTCTATCAATAATATAGTTTTGCTTTTGTTTCTATTCAAAGTATCTACAATACAATTTTTTTTTCATTAAAATTTTCACCAAACAATGATAACGCAATGTAAATAAACAATGATTGCACTTTTCATTTCATACCTAGTCACGGTTTCAGGTGACAAGCATTAGTTTATATTCAATAATGCAGGGAGAGCTGCATCGGCTTAAATGACATGATAATGCAGAGAGCTGCAAATCTGTCAAAATTCATCAAATTGTCAGAAGGTGATTGTTACACCAACCCTCAAAAATAGACAGATAGTTTTGACAGATTATGGTACGCTTATCTCCCTCACTCTCTCTCATTCAAATATAACACTATTTTTGAGGGTTGGTGTAACAATCACCTTCATTTCAATATTGCAATTTTGAGAATAGGCCTGATTGTCACAGATCAGTGCACAAAATAAATCTAGTGATACTTTGCTAAAAAGCTAGGTCAATTAGTGATTTTATTATTGAAATTCTCGAGATCTGTTTTTTTTATATAATCTATTTCATATATCTGAGTATTTTAATTATATATATAAACAGTATGTAGTAAGTACCATTGAAATAAGAAAAACAAAAAACATTCTTGAATACAATAAAGCAAAACACAAAGAATTATTTACAAAGAAAATTCGAAATATATATACGGATATATATAGGAAGAAAAAAACCTTAGCTACTTTTGGGTATTTATATGTATTTGCAATTTAAAAAATCGTACTTGCATCACATTAAGACAATTTTCGTTTTACAGCGATGGTCTGCTCTCTAATCTGACACATTGGCATTGGGTAGTGCTACTGTATATATTTTCACAAGACTGTAATGTATGAAACGATTTAAAAAAAATTATAATTCCATTTCAATGCCAAATGAATTGTAGGGCACATGGACAATCTAACGTGGACCCCAATGCACTGCATTGGTATAGTTACACCACTGGACACAGGCCATTATAGTGAGAGTTATTGTAACTAACCTATTGCAATTGACACAAAATAATACTGCCTACCTCGATACGGACTCTGACACCTTACTAGGGTGGGCAGGAAACAAATGAAAAGAACATGTAATAATAAATGTATCAAATAAATGAAAAATAAAACTATTATTATGGATAACACATTCTTATTGTGAAGTTGTAATTATTCAGAACATATAATAACTTCACAACAAGAATGTGTTCTCCTTAATAATATATAAGTTGTATCAGTGTCCAAAATTTAATAAAAATGAATTGTTAATTCTGGTGTCTGCTATCGATTTACTCATAGGTATTTGAGATTCCATAAAAAAAAAGTAGATGGCTTTCAAATAATGGAATGATAGATGTATTAATTTTAAAAAATGTAACATATAGGTTTGAAAATTTGTCATCAAAATTACTGTCGCTGTAGCATAGTTGGATAATGCACCTTCCCCGGTTTGAAAAGAGATCCAGGTTCGAATCCCGGTAGCGCAACAATATTTTTTGATAAAATTGATTTTATATGTATGTATAGCTTTCTAATTAATACATTTAATTAGTATTGAAAAATAAAACATTTAATTACTAATTTCAGTATTAATGAGACCACAAATGAATAATATACATAGTATATAAATATCTTCATCCTCAGCTAAGTTTTCCCAATAATGCACGTCAATTATTTTTGTGATATTATATATTTCACATAATATTCAAATAGACTTATTTTTGATTTATTATTACATTTTTATAAATATATTATTAAAATTTAATTTGATTAATAAATTAATTAATAAACTCTATTATTAAATTCACAAAGAGTCAATGCTCCAGCTTATTTTAACGGGAATATGTTTATAACCGCAATGTTAAAAACATTATATCAGTCATCAGATCATACGCAGTCTTCATGGAAATTTTATTTACAATGCTGTTATATTATATGAGTAGCATGTTGGTCTAATGGTCAAGATGCAGGCCTAGTGATCTAGTGGTCCTATTTTCATAGCACAAGCGCTTAGCTTACTTTGAAAATTGTAAGAATATTGATGTGACGTATATTCCGTGTACGCATCTCTATTTTTTTAAAAATTTTATTAAAAATTAATAATTCATTTATATTAATTTATATTTTATTATATTAAATATGTGCATTTCCAGCTAGCTTAAAAAAATACTAGATGAGTAGGTACTGAAAAATGTAATAAGTTTTACCTTCACTGAAATAAATTCTGTATGTCGTAGCTAGGAACTGGAAGTGAATTTTCTCTGCTTTAATTTCTGTGTAAAACTCTGCCCTTGCCTGATATTTTGAGTTTTACAATATATGTAATATGGAAAACTAATTATTGGTGGGTATTTCATTTTAGTTGTTAATAACACACAAAAATATATATAATCTCTTTAATTTGAAAAGTTAGTGAATCATGCGGGTGAATGAATATAATATATTTTTTTAAACAAAAGTTTCCAATGGTGGGTACCCACCGCATGCATAAGTATTAAGATGTTATTTGTATAGTTATTAGACTAGAATTATTCCATTTTGGAAGAATCTACTAGAAAGGCAGTGCATTTCTTTCAAAAGCTAATTAGTGTTAAATATGTATATATTTTAATATTTTATTTTGGGTGTAAATTTTTGTTTTAGTTGCTTCTTATATTTTGATTTCCTGTAAGAATACAATAAATATAGACATGAACCATAAATAAATGTTAATATTTTGTTAATTTAAGCAGATAATATGAATTAAAATAATTTTATTAATTAATAACCAGATAAAAATTTGTTAAAATATAATATTTCATGGGCTTATAAAGTAATTGAGTAAAAAATTAAAAAGAGTTTTTGTCTTATAAATATAACGAAAATACAACATAAACATCATATATTCATCATTATTTTTTAAAAATACTATTTTAAAAACATGGAGGGTTTAAAAGGAAATCGAATAGTAATACAAAATATGTATATCTCTTTTTGTTTTAGATTTTTTAAATTTATAAAGACAAATTTGTACATTTGTAATAAGTGTTCCAACAAGAGATAGCCGATTTGAAGTGGCTATATTTATCTAGCGGTGCTTTTTGGAAATTAATACCTGGCAGCTATCATGTAGACAGTATGCCATTATAAAATGGTGGACAACAATTACTTGCACGAAATCATAGAGTATAAAAGTAATAGATCTATTATGGGTACTGAAAAAGATTGCGTGCAATTTTTGCTAAGCGAACAACCCAGCACTTAGTAGCAAAATTGGAAAGAAACAGGTTCTGTGTGTGATATACAAATGCCTAGATATCACTGTGAAATTGAAAGGGTAATCAGATTGAAAATGTGTATGGAAACTTGGCTGCAGACTACACAATCTCCATCAGATGTCGTGTGTAATAACTGAACCTCCCAATCACTTTACATCGAATTTTGTAGAAAGATCTTCATTTTCATGCATATAAAGTACAATTGGTCCAACAATTGATTACCTACCATAATAATAACTCAATAGCACGTGTTGTAACAAAATTGATTTATTAATATATGTACAAATTTTGTCTGGGCAATGTAACATTTCTAAATAAATAAATGATTCAATAACAAATAGACACTAACGGATTAATCCGCTACCTCTTTTTAGAATACCCTGCAAAAGTGTAAAAACCTTGATTTACACTTAGATCAAAATGTACTTATGAGAATTAACAATTAGGATTACTTATAGCATTATTAAAATAAAAATAAAAACTCATGTGTCTTCATGTTTTCTTGCGAAAGCCCACAATATTATGTAAACTATGTCAATTATGTGTCTTGGTTAATATTAGTTATATATGCATATTAATGTCCCCATACTCTGTAAACAAAACCTATTAACTTTGAATATTTGTATGCAAATACTTACATGGTAGTGAATATAGTCTGAATCAGATATAGCACGATCTTCAATCATCTTTTTAAAGAATGCAGCAGATTTTTTCGCTGTTCTAGGTAACTTTGAATCATTTATATTGACAGAAAATAGACCAAAACGTTCACTGTAAATATTAAAATAACCCAATTATTTATCATTTTTGTTATGAAATACAAAATCTATTACTTTGTGGGAATTACAGGTTACACAGAGACTGAGACTCACACCCAGGAGATACACATTTGTTTGAAATTTTGACTGAGTATCATTAAAACTACAAAATAAAATAAAATGATTTGAAGTTTATCATAAATTTTCTTTTTACTTACGAAAAGCCAGCTCTCCATTCGAAATTGTCCATCAAGGTCCACGCCACGTAACCAGTGATATTAACTTTATCATCGTATACTGCTGTTAATAATTCAGCCAAATAATCCTGTAGAAGCAATTGTAATAGCATTGATAGGTTAAGAGAAATGTAATAATAATGGTAATCTGTTGGGGGTGTTGTGACATTAAAGTATAGTAGTTCTCGTCATTGTCACATTGACTTAATTTGTTTGAGGAAATCACCTAAAGAGAGATCTGGCAGGTGATTTTTGACACTAAATTAGTTCTAGTCGTCATATTTTGCAGTTATATTTTAGTTAACATTGTTTTCTTTTTTAAAATAATAATTTGGCAATGTAAAGAGTTAAAAGAATAAAATTAGTCCAAGAAAAAAACATTACATACATTGAAATAATCAATTCGTCTGTAGTCTTCAACATCACCTTGGTCTGAAACACCATTTTCTGTAATCATAATTTCGGGATGGTTGTACTCCTTATCGGCCCACCGCAACATGTTTCCAAAACCTATCGGATAAATCTGAAATAAGATGTAACATTTTTTCTTCAAATTCTCTGGCATCTGTGTTACACCTTGTATTCATTTTGGATATTTTCTATTATATGTATTCTCTTAAAAAATTCAATCTGAATATTTCAAGTCTTCAAATCGAAACGGTTAAATTGTAAGTATAAAGAGTGTACGAGACTTAAAGATAATAAAACAAAGCTTTAAGTTTTTCAATTTCAACTAGTGATGAGATAAATTGTTATTATAACTGTGATTGTGAGATTGATGTTTGATTATAACAGTGATTGGTGACTGATTATTTGTGATTGTATAAGTAATCACTGATACAATAGAAACCAAACTTCTAACTGTCAAATTACAGTTACCAATTATCATCACCGTCATTTAGTTTCAACTAACTCTAGAAACTATCTAACTCTAAAATAATATTATTAAGGAGAACGCATTCTTATTGTGAAGTTGTAATTATTCAGAACAGACGGTCTGTGATATTTTAAATACTAATTAAACGTATTAATTAGAAAAATTTGTCATCAAAAGTACAGTGTATTGTAGCATAGTCAGGTAATGCACCTTCCCCGGATTGAAAAGAGATCCAGGTTCAAATCCCGGTAACGACAACAATATTTTTCGAGAAAATTGATTTTATATATATCTTACAAAATAATACATTTAATTAGTATTTAAAATAATGTTTCAAAAACTACCAACTCCGCTGCAACCGCAACATTGTCAAGTTCATAATAAATTCTATATCTAAAACTACTACTGTCATCTACAAAAGCAGTTAGACATTTGCAGGCTGCTGAAATATCATACATGACCTTGAAAATAATGCTTTTACATGAAGTTAAAATCGACTAGGGTTTGTATTGCAAATTGTTTAACTTACTCTCAGCCATTCTGAAGCAGAAGAGTCACCCACTTCAA
Source organism: Eubasilissa splendida (assembly GCA_031772225.1). Lineage (NCBI taxonomy): Eukaryota > Metazoa > Arthropoda > Insecta > Trichoptera > Phryganeidae > Eubasilissa > Eubasilissa splendida. The sequence continues at coordinate 29,313,770 of CM062848.1, forward strand.
GAGATACTTTGGCTCCAATATCCTTTAGCCAAGAAGGCGACTGCGCTGTGGCATCCAGCCCCGGTGTGACCAGGTGTGTAGTGTAATGGTTGATCCCCAAGATGTCAGCTGTTCCTCTAATAAGATCTTTCCACTCTGTATCCATTTCCGGGAGACGAGAATGGGGCAAAAATTCTGCTTCACTATTGGCACCCACTTGATCTATCATGACCTGTGGATATCCGCCTTCTTTGGTATAAATTGGATGAGCAAACCATCCAAACTGCAACATAATAATACAACTGTAAGATTTAATATTATGTACGGATTTCTGAAAGTTCCACATATGATATACTCAAAGTAGAAATCAGTATAATCAAAAAAAAATTGTATAAAATACACTAATTTTTCTCATTCTCAAAATATTTTCCAATGAAAATTCTATCAACATTATTTCTAATACAAATTAATGAACCAACTAGAAAGATATACAGAAAAAAATCTATCTATCGAAAAAATATTTAGTTGCTACCGGGATTTGAAGCTGAACGGTGGAAATGCGTTCACCATTTTACTATAGAAATTGAACATATTTTCAATAAATTTTGAACTTATATTCTGTAATATTTCCAATTGATACATCTATTATTATTAGTAGCTTATTGATCTAGTGGTCGGAGGTTTGCTCTTCATTCTAGGAGACCAGCAAGTTATTCCTATTTTCATAGTACAACCGTTCAGCTTAGTTTGAAAAATAATAAGAATATTGATGTGACATGTATTCTGTGTGTGCATCTACATTTAAAATAAAAAAGCAATCAACTTTACATTACTGTGAATCTCAAATAAGTAAAACACGATAGGAGACACCAGAATTTAATTATTTAATCCATTTTTATTAAATTTGGATACAACTTATATACATATTTTTAAAGAAAACACATTTTTATAGTGAAGTTGCATTTTCAGATCATAATTCTACAAATATTAATTAATACAAATATTTTTTCGGTAGATAGATTTTTCTCTATATCTTTATAGTTGATTCATTAATTTGTATTAAAATATCACAGAACTGGGTTCTGAAGTTTGTTGTGCATTTGCCGTGCTGAAAACAGAGCCCGACTTACAAAATTATCAATATTTCTATATTTTCACTGCATCTGTCATTTAGATATTTGTTCCCCACACCAAACATGATGTCAGTAATTTCATTCGGTAGTGAGTTTTAAATTTATCAATAATCCTGGCCGAGAGATTGAAGTTTGCTGACTTTTAGTGTAGAGCAAGCTGACATTTGTTGTGTTGTATTTTTTTTAAATACGCAGAGCAGGATACAGGTCAATCTTTACTGCCACTACTCTAAGACGCAAGGGCAAAGTTCCATTTGTGTACATACACCCCAAGAGTTTATATGTTGTACATACATAGATTGTGAATTGCTGGAGTTTTTGAATTAATGAAACTACTTTAGCATGAAGTTATTATACACATACAATCAAGTTTGAGCACTACAAATGAATAATAATGATTAGAAAACAGAGAATTTAATTTATTCCAAAAAATCTTACCTTGAACTGATTTGCCACTTCTGCTAAAGCCACGTCTGCTGCGCTCTCGGGATTTTGAGGAGCATACCAAATAGAATTGATACTGATCATTATTCTGCCATTTTGCACGGGGCGATACGTTTTGTCATAAAGATGGTACGATATAGCGTGGGCTTTTAGCAGGGTATCACCACAGAGATAATTTCCAACACCATGACTGTTTATCGCTGGTGCCTTTTTTTCATCTCCGTATCCATCTTCACATATTTCATAAGGCTCGTTGAAGGTAATCCATAGTTTCACTCTATCACCAAAAGTTTTAAAACAAAGATCTGAATAATCTTTGAAATAGTCTATCATATAGGGATTCGCCCAGCCCCCGAGATCCATCAATGTTTGAGGAAGGTCCCAGTGGAATAATGTTACCTAAGAAAAAAATGCACAATAATATTTGTTCTTTCGTTGATTAAGAAAATTATGGAAATTCAAACAACCATATTTTTTCAGGATCGTACTAGTCGCATCTGCATTAAGTAATGTACGAGTACAGTTTAATATACTGAAAGATTAAATGCAGAAAAAATCTGAATTGAATGGCTAGTACAGAACTAGGATTTAATAATTGTTAACTAAAATGTAATGTGAACCAAGTTTTTGTAACACAAAAATAAGAAATAACATGACATAATTAGAAACATAAATTAATAATAATCGTAACCACTATGATTCTTGCATCTTGCCCGTGATCTGTGAAAAATTGCTGAAAATAAATTGTTATTGATATACTACACATGTATTACAATCTTTTTAAAATGAATACGAGACTATTAATCAAAATGAGTTTCCTTTCTTCAACATAGGCGGAAAATTTAAATGATATATTTTTGTCCTTCGATCGAGATATATGTATGCATATATGATATTAGGGTTAAATCAATATAACTTGGTCCCTTTCAAAGACAGCTACAATTGCTAAGTTATATTTATAATATGGCTTCCACGTCGGTCCCTCATGACTGAGGATCGCGATTTTCATGAACTCTCACTTTCTTAACTATGCTCCTCCACTTTTCTCGGCATCCTGCAGACCTTTGAGCTGTCACCAGAGAAGTGCTGCCTTTTCCACTTGGTCGGTCCAATGGGTGGGAAATATTCGTTTTCCTCTCTGTTCTTAGACATGGCCCACCACAACAAGCTTCTCAAGGTATTCCTTTCTAGCAAGATGCCCAAAAAAGGATTCGGATGGAGACATTTGTGAGTTTCACCGTCCATTGTATGTGCAACATGTGTCTTCAGTACCACATCTCAAAAGGCGGCATTTTTATTTATTTCCCTTCCTAAGAATGAAAAATTATTTTTGCATTTTAAATAATCTCCCGATTAATCCACGGTCTGGTTAATGCGATTCTGAATTATCAAGAATCTACTGTAATTTGAATCTGAAAATGATTTAACAAAAACAATGAAATGGTTATTATCTTACCATTGGTTGAATATTGTTTTTGATCAAGAGGTCTATAAGTTTGTTGTAGTACGTAATGCCCTCCAAATTGACTATATCAGCCCTTCCCGTGGGTAGAATTCTAGCCCAAGAAAGGGAGAGTCGGTACACGTCTACTCCTAGATATACCAACTCATCGACATCCTCTTCATATCTGTTATACGAATCTGTGCCTATGTCCCCGTTGGTTCCATCCGCTATCAGCTCTGGTCTCGAGTGTGACAGCCTATCCCAGACATTCTCGGTCTTTCCTTAAATATTGATTAATTTTTAACAATTCATGTTACCTTAGCTCATTAGACCTATTTCTAACAAACTAATCACTATCTAGCAATCTTCCTGTACAGTAATATATATGAAACCACCCCTGCAACAACACTGTACATATATCTGTTTTGAACAGATCTGAGTTAAGAATACCACAACATTGTATATCTTCTTGGGTATCGATTAGCATATTAAACAACCATATAAAATAAATAAAAACACTAACACAACTTCGGTGAGCTTCCCTACAACAACACTGTATATCATCCAAGATGGCCGACACTCCATCTATCTATTAACATTTGTAAAAACCGATATAAAGTGTTGTTGCAGGAGTTTTTGTATTATAAAATAAAAATATACATATATCGAAACTGGTAATATATCAAATATGTTACCAAAACCACTACAATAAAGATTTTCATTTGCATTTCAGGAAAATATCAGACAACAAATGACAAAGAATGTTTGGCTTGTGTAATCTACTGTACACTGAGGATGCCTGTATTGAGCAAAATCACTGACAGTGCATTATAATAATGCGTGACATACCTTATAAGATAAGGATTGTTAATTGACTAAGTTACTGGGCCCAGCAAAATATTTGGTTTTTAATCCACGAGCCTCTGGTATCTAGTAAAAATAGTGGTATTTTATGCTTTTTTAAAAGAGAGTACTTGTTCCCGTTCTTACTAAAGTAATAAAATGAGTAATTAGCAACAAACTACACGCACACCTCGAGTCTAACAGCATTGTGAGCAACCACTGATGAGACTTTCGGCGCATTTTAATGTCTTGGGCCTCATATGAACGGCAGATGTGTACTATATACCTTTTCCAAGATTGTTCTCATGTTTTAATTTCATGTTCTGTATACAACAATTGTTCCTTGCTTGATTCCAGATCAAAATATTCTACGGTAGGTTAATAATTTTTTACCTACCTGACAAATTCCAAGCACCTTCAATCTGATGAGCTGCTGTGGCTACACCGAAAATAAAATTGTCTGTGAAATCGGTGTACTTGTACTTGGCAAACGAACTGAAAAAATAATAATGACATTTTTAACAATATTATAAATATTATTTAAAAAACAAATTGTTTCATTAATGTAAACAAAATAAGTAAATGTTTACGAGTTGTAAAAAAAATCCAAGATGTAGATGAGGAAAAATGATGGAGTATCACAGACTATCAAATATATGGACATGAACTAATGGAAATTCCTTGTTTCAATATTTTAATTTTGATGTCACTCACATGATCACTTTGGTACCACTTACACAATCAAATAGCTCCGCGACTTTTTTAAATATATGTATGACTCGATTGGAACAAAAATTTTAACGCTGACAATATAATACTCATTAATGTTTAAAAATGCATCTTATTTATACAAAGATTTAATTTTCGAAGAGTAAATACTTTTACTGTTGCATAAATGCGTCATAAACTATCAGGATTTATGTTTACACAAATAATGTGTGTAGAATGCCCCTCATCCTGCAACTAATGTTCCGAACCCCTCTCCTATATATACACTTTATTTTATGTCTGGGGTATGGATTCTAGAATAAATTGTCATAGCAAATGAAAAATTTACAACATTTAACGTATTCCTGTATTCTGGACTATACTTAAAAGTAAAATAGTGAACAGATGGTAAAGGTTAATATGCAATAAACAATGAATTACTCCCACCGTTTTCAACACAGACTAGTGATGAGCTCAAAATCATGAACCGTGAGTCAATCACTGATATCTTTGAATCACACTTATTATCAGTGATGTGATATCTGGGAATATTGTGATTCATTTTTTTAATTTTTTTTATTTGGTTGTGAACTGTGATTCGGCACATGTGATTCTGCCTAAACGTTTTACACATTAGACTCGAAGTGCTGAGAAATTGACCCGAAAAATAAACTCACCATTTTTTTAAGGGTTTTCATCCTCTTTGTGATGATATTAAATTATATATATGCTAGAATATGATTTTTGCACAAATTAAGTTTGAATAATATAAGTAAATACGCTAAAAATTATGTTTTTTTAAACATATAATAGATATCTCATAGAGACAAAGCTGTTTTTATTATATTTTAAGGAAAAAATATGGAAGTATGGGTAATTACAGGGCTTACGACCTGTCTTCAGCTGGCTTAAGTGATCACTTTATATAAATATAACGTTCACCAATTCTCACCCATTAATCAATCTCCATATCTATCAAATTTTTGAAAGTTGTATATATGTTAATTTGAGGAAACGCTTCGAGTACCACTACACTATCGCCATCTATGGACTAAATTTAATATTAATTTTCCCTTAAACAGCATACATGTCACAATGAAAATCTAATTATTGAAATTATTTAAAGGAATATTCTTTATCTGTAAAATGTTTTTAACACATACTATAATACGCCAGAAATATTTTTCAATTTTTATATATTTTCTTATGTTTTTTTATTTATTTTGTGTATTGTGATATCGTGTGGCGCATTCGCATTAGTATTAAAAGTTAGTTTTCAATCACTGATATTATCAAATAGCAATGACAATCACACCAGTGAGTCAAGAGTAGCATTTTTCTCATCACTAATATACCTTTAAGTTTTTAATAGTGCAGGAAAGCTTTACTTTGCGTGAATTAGATTTGTGCAAAAAATAATTAGCACATTCAGTGCATTTACCTGAGGGTACCATCGTTCTGAGATATTTAAATAATCCAATAAACCTAAAGAACCCGATTATTCAAAGAACCTAGCTTCTCTATGACTCCACTCTTCGACCAATGACCTCAGATAGTTAAGGGCCCTAGCTACCCGAAGGACAGAAGTCTGGTGCTCGAGTCACCCGAGATTTCAATTAAAACTAGATAAATTTCCCGTAACTCGATTGTATTGAAGATTTCCTGAAATGACTCAGTCTTAGTTGCCAATGAAAAAATTGTAAATATGTGCACAAAAAATAGTTTTCATACACAGCCAATTTATTTAAGTTTGAAGTTTAAAAAAATTAGTGTTTTCGAAAAAAAGTATTATAAAGTAAAAAATATCAAAAAAAAAACAAACACCGTAGAATCTCAATAATCTGGCACTATATAAAACTTGATGGTTTCGAATTACTGAAAAATAAAAATATGAAAATATGTAAGTATTTGTGATTCTAATATGTATTTCCTGCATATGAATTTAAAAAATCAGTCAAGTTTTATGGGTAGTAGCAAAACGTTATGTTTTCCTATTATTTACCTAAATAATAGCAGGTGATTGTGTCTCGTGATAAAAATAGTCATGAGTCATGATCACCCACCTCGTCCCAGCTCGGACAGTGCCAGAATACTGGATGTGTCGAATTTTTCAATTACTGGATTAGTGAGATTCTAGTCTAGTCTAGTCTGGTTCTAACAAATAACACCCCCATACACAACGAATAAAAAACACCCATACATAATAATGTCCCCTATAATTGAAAACTGTATTTTGTCTAGAACAATATTACAATTATTTTTATTCACGTTAATTACAATGAAATATATTTAAAAAATACATTTCGGTGGCTGGAAATAATTTTTCAAACACAAAGATTATGTAAGGTAAAAAAAAACAATTTTTACATAGAATATCTTCATTCAGCGGATACCCCAGTTACCTACGTGCATTAGAAAATTTTGTAACTCACCATATATTTTATCTTTACCTTTACTGATAAAGAGACCGATATCAGGCCCCGCGTAACTTTTTTGAAATTAAAAAGATTTTAGAGACGCTGGATATCGATCCCGCTACCTCTCACATATTAAGCGAGCTCTCTACCATCATGCTATTGCCCTATTAGACTGCTGTGTCAAATTGTCATATAAGTATATAATGCTGATTATTTTTGTGTTAAAATTTAATGCATTGATTTATAATATACTTTTTAATTTATACTTTATTTTTGTTAATTTTTTTTTGCAGGAATCTGCAATCTTAGCTATGCCTCCCAGTTAACTTCCGTGTTAAATTATAGTACACTAAAGAAAATTATACTGATTTTCTAAGAATATTATGCTTATAACATATATGAATTAATAATTAATAAAAAAAATGATAATGAAAATGAGTTTCGCTTTTATAATATAATATTTTTTATCTGAGGCTCCTCAGAACGTTAAAAATAGTATGATCAAAATAGGGCGCATAAAATAGTTCGCGGGTGGGTTGTAATATATGTAGCGATCGGAATTCAAATCTACCGCCATCTCAGTCGGCATCGACGCTAGCGACAGCGTTTCCGGCTCCTGCTACAAGTCGAGCTCAAGCATTCACCGCCAAGCAGTCTCTCCAGTTTTATCGTTTCACAACGGCGGTCTTGCCGGCTCGCGCTCGCCGAGCAAGACCGCCAATTCATTTAATTTCATAAAACACGTGCACCTTCTACATCTTCATTCATTCACTGTATTCATTCTATGTCTTCCTTGTTTTTATCATACAGACAATAAACACCTCAACACACGCCAAATCACATTTCTTTCAATATATAGGAATAGGATAATATATATAGGAAATATGTAAGAAAAAATATATTCTATGCAGATGTAGTATTACACATATGTATGAGGACACGTGAGCGATTTTTTTTTCTGGCCACAGTTTATAGTCAAAATTGGGTATACAAATCAAAAATATTATTAGTAAATTATTTAATAATTTATGTGAAAACACAATTTTTGTTTTTTGTTTATACAATAGTTTATGGAAAAAAAACATTTTTTTTAAACTAATATTTATATTTAAGTAAATAAGTAAGGAATCAAGGAACAATTCAAAAGTGAAATAATTTTATTATAATATTATGAATAATGAATAATATCATCGATTGTTGCACAGTTTAGTCTTGATCTAATTTGATAAGTGCCTACCCCGAAATTAATACGAAAGTTACGAGATTATACGTAGTAATCCCGGGACACATTAAAACAATAAACTTGGCCGGTATCTCGGGATCGAATTCCCCAATGTTTGTCTGACAGTAAATACCTCGAGAGAGTTTAAACGTCCCTACCGCGCTAACGGTATCGCTAACAAACTCGATACAGCGCGTCGTTTACCGAGTACGGTGTGAAAAAAAAAATTGAATTCTTGCCGATAGTAAAAATATGTCATCACCTGCGACATGAAAGAATAGCGCGCGGCGGATTGAATATATTAATTCAAATAGCGATACAATTTGTGTAAAAGAAATGCAATTAACAAGTCAATTTTGTTTTCGAATTACATACCATTGTCCGAATAAGGCCAACGTCAAAATCAGCGGAGGGATCTTCATAAAGTCGGCCGTTGTGATTATGAACGAGATCTGATCGTCGGCGCTCCCGCTTGCGCAAGAGAGAAATACCGACTGACTATTTTACTTCCAATTCCGGACCGACTGCGCCAGCTTCCCCTCGTTGATGATGACTGATGATAACGCGGGCCGATAGCGACTATCTTCTGTCGAGGGTCCTCAATCTACACAAGTGCTGAGAGCTGAGATATTTTACCGTCTACGTCTACCTGTATTAAACAGACCATAGCAATCTTACCTCCGTTTGAAAAATAAATGATCTAATCATGAAAGAAGGCGATGCGATGCAGCTGCCGACACAGAGAGATGAAAGTTTGCGTAATCTTTATAATATAATAATAATTTAAATAGCGAAGAGTTCTAAACCTTTTCATATATATGGGTGAAACCATAGACCACCAAATAAATAGACATGAACAAACGCAAATTCCTTGTCCCAATATTTTCAATTTGGCGGTGCCACTCGCGCAATCAAATAGCTCCGCGACTGTTTTTAGAAATATGACTCGATTGGGACGATAATTAAAATACGTTTTGTTCACACAAAGATTTAATTTTCGAAGAGTAAAACTTTTACTGTTGCATATATTTACTGTTGCATATGTTTCGTCGGATAAATGTGTGTACTGTGTATTGTTTCAAACCCCTCTCCTATATATACACTTTATATGATGTCTATTCATTTATCAGTATGTGGGTGAAACATTAAAAACATTTCAATGTTGGTTCCGAAAACAAGTCACGTGGTCTGATCTTGTACTAGGAAGAAAATGAGTGAAAAATTGTGGAATTGTGGAAAAATCCACACGTCCTAATAGGCACGTTCCTGATAGGTATCGCGATAAGCGAATTGGTTGAATACGGAAGAAAAGGTGGATTTTTCCGAACAAAGACATCAACACAAATCATTTAATTTAAAATTGACAAATAGTATTGACTGTATCGTGGCCACGCGGTAATTATACATAACTCGTTTCGCGCTCAGCTCTGTACTGTCCTTTACGTGCATTAGAGACGAGTATCCGAGAGAAATCTCATCCGTGTACACGCGCCATAACGCTATTAATCAAAACGAAAAAACAAGTTCTCATTAATTTATACAGATATCGAGTCGGTAATTCAGTGATGTGCTCTTATGGGTTTACACCGGTTCACGGGAACCGGTGAGCGAAACCGTTCGGCTAGAAACCTCTAGTCGAAAAGTTTGTCGCTGAATCATGTATGTTATGTTGTGTATGAAAATCATGTATGTTATACACGGGTACTCTGATTCGATTGTTAAAGGGGGGAGGGGTAAGGGCTGAGCCCTCTTGTCTTCGACATATGAGGTAACAATAATGGTGTAACATTTTTTTAGGGGACCCTATTCCTAGAGAAATTGTTTTTTTTATTTTTTTAATATCAGGTAATTTTAACTTTGTATATAATTGTATAAAATAGCAGCAAAAATGGCTAAAGTTTTTTTATAAAATACATTTTTTTTTTAAATTTATATTTTGTTACAAATTTTTATATTTTTAGTGAAAGTTATTATAGAATCTTTTTATAAATTATGTTCAATATGGTTAAGAACAGGGTAAAGAAGTGAAATGGGACGAAGATGATGGGGATCTGATGAGGGATCATATAGGCCGAGGAAGTTTATGGAAGGGTTTGGGATGGAAATTAATTTAGAATAAAATTTATACGATAAATCGCGTATGTGTCGTTTGAATGAGGGGATGTGTGAGTCTATGTGAATGATTGTGTTTCTGACAAACCGGGGTGAGTTTGTGATTCTCCTAAGGATGTAATTTTTTTTGGATTCTAAAATGTTTATTTTACTTGAACCTTGGATGGGGCCCGCGTATGTGAGTATAGGACGGACGATTGCTTTGTACAAAATTAATATATTTTATAGGCATAGTGAACTGTAGGAATTTAGGAGGGGTATACACAGTACTAAATCATCCGAATATGATATACTAAAAGGGTCAAAATAATAATCAAATAAGGAATTAGCATAATATGCGAGGGGTGTATAAAATTTAGTTTAGCGAACTGGTGGTTATTTTTTTTTGGGGGACCTAACTGCTTACTTACTTATCATCACTTCTAACCGGACCGTCCTCCAGTATCTGGTTTACCTGATCGTGCCGAGTCTTCCGCGGACGTCCTCTACTATTGGTGTCATACACACTTGCGTCATATATATATTTCTTATCATTCTCTCCTCATTCATCCGTTCCATATGACCAAACCATATAAGTGATCCCTTCTTAATCTTTCTCACTATACTAACATCAGATTTACATTCTTTCCTTATTTTACATAACTGCAACGTATAAAATAGCCGTACGCGCGTGTTGCATAGCAATATGATCAAAATTATACAAGAATATTTCAAACAAAGTCATAGAATTTAAAGACGAAAAAATAAATGTGTAATGTGTGGAGGAATTGATAAACAATAATATGAAATTGTATATCAATCAAGGTTATATAAATTATAATTTTCCCGCACGTCTAGTAGCAATTAAATACATACTCAAACACAAATTTTACGTAAAAGATACGATACGTATGATAAAGAATGCATAAAGTTTGTCTTAAAAATATTTTATCTTTCGATAAATTTATAAGATCGCAATTTTATTTTTATTTATTTTTTTATTTCAACTTTATTACACACTTATATATACATTGTAATTTTATTTTATACCAGACTGCGTAACAGTTTTACGGCAATATAACAATATGTAGCGATCGGAATTCAAATCCGCCGCCGTCTCAGTCGGCATCGACACTAGCGACAGCGCGGCCAGCTGCTGCTTCGAGTCGGGCTCAAGGATTCACCGCCAAGCAGTCTCTCCAGTTTCATCGTTTCGCAATGGCGGTCTTGCCGGCTCGCGCTCGCCGAGCAAGACCGCCAATTCATTTCATTTCATAAGACACGTGCACCTTCTACATCTTCATTCACTGTATTCATTTCTATCTGTCATCATTGTTCTTGTCATATCATACTGTCATAATAAACCTCAACACACGCCAATCACATTAATTTCATTTAACCACCGTCCTAACCCCCAAAAATATACCATTGTTATATTGGGAATCACATAAGCCTGTAATTCATTGCGATATGCCTGTAATTCATTGCGATATACCTGTTTTGCGTATAAACCAGGTGTTACGTGAATTGGGTATTTAGATACTGTTCAGGGGCGGATTATGACTTAAAGTCTAGCACGCACTGCGGAAAAATTTTACAAATCCCGACACAATTCCCGATGCTTTTTTAATTGGCGGTCTTGCCGGCTCACGCTCGCCGAGCAAGACCGCCAATTCATTTCATTTCATAAGACACGTGCACCTCTACATCTTCATTCATTCACTGTATTCATTCTATGTCTTCCTTGTTATTATCATACAGACAATAAACCTTCAACACGCCAAACAACATTTATTTCATTTAACCACCGTCCTAACCCCCAAATAAATAATAATTTTATTATAAATACGGCATTAGAAAGAAATATTGAGATAATGGATTAGCTAATCTTTGCAAGTAGTAAATTATTGTAAAATATCGTCTAAATCCATCCAATTTTTAATGATCAAAAGTGACATACTGTTTTCCAAATTATATATTTGGGGGTTAGGACGGTGGTTAAATGACATACAGGTGATTGGCGCGTGTTGAGGTTTATTGTGACAAATGGTAAAAACAATGATGACAGATAGAAATGAATACAGTGAATGAAGATGTAGGAAATGACGAAATGAATTGAATTGGTTCTTGCTCGGCTAAGGCGAGCCGGCAAGACCGCCATTGTGAAACGCTGAAACTGGAGAGACTGTCTGGCGGTGAATTGAGCCAGACTTGTGGCAGCAGCCGGCAGCGCTGTCGCTAGCGTCGATGCCGACTGAGATGGCGGTAGATTTGAATTATGGTCGCTACATATATAACATAATTGTATTGATTTTTTGTCGGTTTTCACAAATAATTAAATGGCCGAACGAAATACACCTTTCCCAATTATATACAATATTTGGGTATTGATGTTCCTGTCGTTATTTTAAAGAATTAAATGGTTACAATAATCAAATTGTTAGAATGAAATAATTATAAAACAAGTAGATACAAAATATCAAAAAAAAATATTGAGAACCAGTGTTTAGTAAGATATAATTACCATTTATTTGCGACCCGCCTGAACTTCTCCAGCCACTACCTCATGTGAATTTCTCCGAGCGCCGGACTACCTGAATTTCTTCAGGCGTACAATTTTTCAATTTATCTTCTTAGATAGTTATTTCGTATTTTTATTTTAAATTAATTCCGTCACTGGTCCCGCGTCACTATATGGTTCAATGAATACTCAATAAATTGTCGCCCCTCTCCTTGCCCTTCATAAATATTCAAATTCTTATTATGGCCAGCGTTCACAGATGAGAGTTTTCTCGGAGATTCGACTCGAGTGCGCATAAAGAACAGTGCCGAGTTCAGCGTGAAGCGATTTATGAATCGTCATCGCGTGTGTTTTGCTCCCGGATTAGACGCGTCCAGTACACACGTACCATTAGTGAATCAGAGATCAAAGTCTCGTGGAAAGATCAACGTGGACACGGGCAATATACAGAGGGGCGAGAGATTTAATAATTACCATTCTACGGCAGCATATTCTGAAGAAGTTGCTGCATGATGTGCAGATAGTCGACCGAAGTAGAAATAGAATTGCACACCAAAACCCATCTAAACAGAAACTCTCGTATTAGAGTGCCATTCAGATTACCATATTGTGACTGACAGTGACGAAATGTGGATGCCAGATAAACCGTGAAGAAGAATGCATGCGATGGCGCCGATTGAAAAAAGTCTCTGAAAACAAAACCTATTTAAAGTTACAACAGTTAGGGCCATTATTGGCATTCATTGGCAATATATATAATGTATTAAAGAATCATGGACAGAAAGAGACGAAGGAAATAAACACACTCAATTGTTATGAATCACTTAAGAATCATTGTTTTTCAGAAGAAACGAAATGTTTTTCAGAAGAATATTATTAGTAAGCAAATGTGTGGACATTTTTTAGCTTGTGAAAATATCGACGGAATGGCGACGTTAAAAACAAAACTGTTGTTGCAAGCATTAAGCCATAAAAATGCGCGTGTATGTTACTAACCAATTTGATCAAAGCTAGGATATGTTTAAACACAATTTAAACAAAGCATTAATGCTAATATTTTTTATAACTACCTCGAAAAAGGCACACATTCTATATTTATCTAGTAACTGCGAATGCGTTATCGATACCTAATTACATAGCTTGTTGTAATATAATCGGACCATTACTTAAAAAACTATCAACCGGTTTTGCTTATATCATCCCCCACCCCGCATATATAAATGTGTAGCGACCATAATTCAAATCTACCGCCATCTCAGTCGGCATCGACGCTAGCGACAGCGCTGCCGGCTGCTGCCACAAGTCTGGCTCAATTCACCGCCAGACAGTCTCTCCAGTTTCAGCGTTTCCCGATGGCGGTCTTGCCGGCTCGCCTTTGCCGAGCAAGACTGCCAATTCATTTCATTTCATAATTTCCTACATCTTCATTCACTGTATTCATTTCTATCTGTCTTCATTGTTTTTATCATTTGTCACAATAAACCTCAACACACGCGCCAATCACATGTATTTCATTTAACCACCGTCCTAACCCCCAAAAATGTATTGTTGGTTACAATTCCTGAACATTGTAAGTAGACCATTTGTTGTATTTTGAGAACCTTAAGAGAATTGTCAAGTTATTATAACTCTTTCAGAAGCAATTAGTATGGAATATTTTGAATTATATATTTGAATGACTTTGTGCTGAACGTGCCGATTCTCAATGTGTGAAGCATATTATCCGGTATCTCAATATTTGATTTTATTATAAAAATATTCAGCTATAAACGGTTCGGAGAAAGGTTTCCAATTTTCACAACCGGTTCATGCGAAGCTGTGCAAACCCGTAGGGTTACCACATTGATTATGATAATAAATAAAATATATTATATGTTTGGGGGTTAGGACGGTGGTTAAATGAAATAAATGTGATTGAGGTGTGTTGAGGTTTATTATGACAATGACAATGAAAACAAGGAAGACATAGAATGAATAGAGTGAATGAATGAGTGAAGAAGGTGCATGTATGCGTGAAATGAATTGGCGGTCTTGCCGGCTCGCGCTTGCCGAAACGTTGAAACTGGAGAGACTGCCTGGCGGTGAATTGAGCCAGACTTGTGGCAGCAGCGTCGCAGTCGCTAGCGTCAATGCCGACTGAGATGGCGGTAGATTTGAATTATGATCGCTACATATGATTGGATATGATTTTATTTACTTGTATGTAAATTAATACACAAGTATGTCGATGGCTAGCTAGCCTTCTGTTGATTTTGCTATTAGAAGTACCTGATGAAATATGTATGTAGGTACACCATTGGCTGGTCATAAGAACTGTCATAGGCTGGTTCCACCAATCTTCGGTGGGTACTTACTAGTACTTAGCGATGATTTGGTAGAGTAAAGCGTGTATGCGAGGTCAGTGGTTGAAATGAAAGAGTTTGGCTCAGTAGAAAATAATATATTTTTGACCTGAACGACGGTCTACTTGTTGATTGTAACTTTTTTGAATTCCGCAGGCAATCCGGTGAAAGTCAGGGGCGGAACTAGATATTTTAGTGTCCAGGGCAGTAATTGCGCCCTTTATGCAATAAAAGATATATTATTAAAGAGAACACATTTTTATTGTGAAGTTGTAATTATTCAGAACATAGGTCTGTGATATTTTAAATATTAATTAAATGTATTAATTAGAAAGAAATGCATATAAAATCAATTTTATCGAAAAATATAAATTTATATAAAGTTCTTTAGTATAGATGTATTAATTTGAAAAATGTTACATATGGGTACGAAAATTTGTCGTCAAAAGTATTATCTCTGCAGCATAGTTGGATAATGCACCTTCCCCGGTTTGGAAAGAGATCCAGGTTCGAATTCCGGTAGCGCAACAACAATATTTTTCGATAAAATTGATTTTATATGTATATCTTTCTAATTAATACATTTAATTAGTATTTAAAACATGTATTATTGGATAGCTATTTTTTTCATTGAACGTGTAATCCAGTGGTTCCAGACACTAAATTGTCGACTTAAAAAAAGAGTTAATTTTTAATTTTGGCGTATTCAATGAAATTACAGTTTTATGCTCTATTAAATTCCCAATGTAGGACTCATTTTACATTTTTAATAAATAATAACACTAATGGTGTTTCTACGGATGCGTCTTTGATCTCCAAGAGTCGGTAAAGGTCGATACGTACTGTTTGCGTCATTCTACTCTGCGCACAAATACACGCGGTGATGAATATGGATGCTCTGTACTGTACGAATCTCCAAGAGAAATCGCATCCGTGGACATGGACCATACCTAATACACATTCGCAATAATAGCTATATACAACTGTAACAGACCTAGTCCAGGATATTTTATGGATGGAGACCTAACTAAATTACAAGTCGAAAATGTTCAAGTAGTGTGTACAAATTCAATAGCGTTACTGAAAATAATGTTTAATATTTTTACAAAATCATGTTGAGCTTTAAGTTTACATACTTCGATATATTTGCATTTGCAAAATTAACCCATTATTATTATATTATATCTTTGCCACAGGCCCTAAATCATTTAAAAAATAGTCTGGCCGCTCGAAGAACGTTGGAATCAATAAAATATTCCAATTAATCGAAATAATCGCCTGTCTATAACATATTTTAATACTTATACTCTGATATGATGGCTGAGTATACCGGCTTGAAAATTTTCGACTCACATTTGTAATATGTACCTATCTTTCCCAAAAATATTGTGCATTAGGTGTAATGTAGAAAATCTCCCTGTTTTTAAAATAAAAAAATCTTTACCTGAATAAAATTTCAATCGGGACAACAGTGATAATCAGAAGAAATAAAGGGATTGCTAAAGAGAAAATGGCGAGCATGCACAGCAAAATAGTGATGATAAACTTAATAAATGTAGGGAACGGCAGTTCCAGCAGCCATACTTCTAGAATGTCTTCTCCGACCAGTTGGAGAAATGCTGAAGTACGGTTGAGATAGTTTCCCGTTCTCTGAAATAGTGATAATTTTTTTTAATTCGCATAACTTTGAATAAATCGTAGGGCTACATGAGGGGGGTGGGAATATATCGGGATACTACCCCAAGCCTGGAATTTTATGAGGGGTCCGACAGGGGCTCTATGGAGTCCCGGGTAAAAGTGTCAAAGTAGATAAAAGATGTTTTTTTTTAGAGGTATAGAACTTTAAAATGAAATA
Source organism: Eubasilissa splendida (assembly GCA_031772225.1). Classification (NCBI taxonomy): domain Eukaryota; kingdom Metazoa; phylum Arthropoda; class Insecta; order Trichoptera; family Phryganeidae; genus Eubasilissa; species Eubasilissa splendida. The sequence continues at coordinate 29,330,769 of CM062848.1, forward strand.
AAACACGTAAAAATTGTGGTAATGACCATGGTATTGGCTTTATTGGAAAGGTGTGAAGAAAGTGTGTAAATATAATATTTTCGACCACTTTCTAGAGCATCTGGGAACATATATCGGCAATAACGCTACAAATGTTGACTTCCAAGTCGTCTATCGTCTCTGGTTTATCGGCGTAGACTAGCAACTTCACATATCCCCTCAGAAAATAATCCAAAATTACACGATCACAGGTCCATTACGCGAAATTATGCGCTCATCGAATGTTTCTTCAATAAATTGATTGTGGCGCGCGCTGTGTGGCATGTTGCGCCGTCTTGTTGAAACCACAGCTCTTCTACATTAATCATTAATACCATTCAATTGAGGAACGAAAAAATCAGTAATCATGGATCTATAGCGCTCTCCATTAACTGTAACATTCTGGCCGGCATCAATTTTGAAGAAATGTGGACCAATGATTCCACCAGCCCATAAATCACTCCATACAGTGACTTTTTGTGAATGTAACGGCGTATCCCGGGATTGTAGATTTTATTTACTCCAAACGCGGCAATTTTGCTTGTTGACATAGCCATTCAACCAAAAATGAGCCTCATCCCTGAACAAAATTTTATGTTGAAAATAAGGAACAAGAGCAATCTCGTTTGATGCACACGATGGTCAAGCGGCTTCAATTCTTCAATTCGCCAGCTGGATCTTGTAAGCTACCAAGATCCAGATACCAGATTAAAAAACTTTTGATTCAGTATCAGTAAAATACGGTTTTCGATTGGAATATTTTACTTTCCAAATCGTATTACACACATTAAATATAATGGTTGAAACATTGTAAGCCAATAAGTCACCTATATAAGTATTTTAGGTTATGTTTTGAAAAAAATATTTTGAGAAAATTACCAAAAAACGTTTACAGCTGTGCCTGTAGGGTTGCATGATAATTTTATTGTCGGATTGTGTTGCATTGTGATTGCTACGGAAGAAAAACAGTAAATTATCTTAAAAACATTTTAAATTTTGGTTTATTCACGTCATATTTAGTAGAATTAAATTTATTTATTCCGTAACCGTAGAAACGAATTTTCATAAATAAATATTAATTCACATTTCATTTCATAAATTCACAGAAAAATACACTTTTCTTCATCAGGATGTTAAAAAAATTTTTTATCAAGTTTTAGAATCCACAAATTATCCTCATAGTAGCCCGTTTATTCAGGGTCCTTAAAAATTACTTCCACGCCCGTCTTGTTACTTGAGATGTTGTAGGTAAGAAGGCTCAGCCCTTAATACTCTGAAGCAACTTTCGAATCATATCTATAGTCACTTTCCCTTCAGAGTCTGGACCAGTGCGATAATGCAGTATCCTTGATCCAATCCAGCCATGCTTTTGAAGAATTTTGCTGTTTCAGGGCACGATTTTCTTATATATTAAATATTTATTTTTCCTATTGCGACGAGCTTTCGAAGTCGTTCGAGATTATGTCCGTACGCGAGTTAACTTTTATCAGAGTCATTCGTAAACTTTGGATCACTGGAAGGAAGCTACCCACAGAAAATGCTTAAAAAGCGGCGTCAGCGTCGGCGTAATCATTTATTTCGAAAGTCCCCGCCAAAAAATATTTTTTATAAGGTCAACCTACGGTGCCGTCTTTGATTCGTTTAAATTCGTTGTGCGAATTTAAGCTGTTTGATTGGCCAGCGAAGCGAAGTGGTTCTTTTTTAAATGGTCCCCTACACGTATAAATATTTATCTCGCAACTTCGTACTAGGCTGAACACACCGGTATTAGAGTGTTTTGACTTTTGACGTGCAGCAACACATTAAGATAAAATAATTCGACACAATAACATGGCCGCATGTTGTTCTTAAATTTTCTTTACTGTTTGCCAAATGTATACATCTCGTAGTGCAAAAATTGCAACCTATTCAGATTCTCTGGAATTTTAAACAGATTCTTCAATTACAAAATCATCCTTACTCTTGAGGTAACGTACTAGAATCAAGAAAGAGATGCAAATGTCAATGGCTGCCGGTGTCTTTTTTGACAATACCTTTTGTTACATTATTATTGACAGTACGTGAGTTGTCATACAAAAATAGGATTTTACATTAACTTTAAAAACGTTTTGATTGCAGAAAAAACTGTAAAAATGATGCATCATCACAATCTACACCACCAGGCCGTTGCTGGTCACCCTGGCCAGCATTTAAACCACCACAGTTTGCCTGGTCATCATCAGATGGGTCCACATCAAATGCACAGAGATCAGAATAGGTTAGATTAGTAGATAATATATTATTTTGATTAGTGTATAGAAAAGTATTGTTGTCCATGTATTTTAATAAATCAACTAAAATAATGTAATAATTTTGAATGTCAATCTATATTCAGGCGCTTAAGAGCCTCACCATTTTTTCTATTCGATTCGATTTTTAGATCTTTAGAAAGTTTCCAAAATTTCCATTTTCATGTTTAACATAACATTCAAATTCAACTTTTTTAATTCTGCCTAGGAGCTCAGAAAGAACGGGGAAGATGTGCTCTCATCTCCTGTTCCCCATACAACATGATGCATTAATATTTTCTTAACCACGTGACATTAAACATTTGTTTTTATTTTATATTACACATGAAAGAATTCATTCTAATTTTTCAAACTGATTTTTTTAGGTCAGTAACTCTTACATTTATACATTTTTCACATATTATAATAATATAATGGGTGTCTTTAATAAACTGAATTTAACCATTCTCACACATAGAACTCAAAAATTTCTGCATCGTTCAAAGTGGGGGATTCAAATACCAGAAAGTTATTTTATCTGAACTAGTAGAAAATCTCATAATATGATAAGCAGCCGAGGTCTACTATATCAAGTTATGATTTTATCAATGAATTTGTCAATATGAATTCAGCACATATAATTTTATCAATAGAATATGAATATTTTGGTTTGTCTCTCTCCATTTTTAAGAATCAAAATACAATCTTGATATTTCTGAACCATATTTCTTGGACTTCATTAAAATGATGATGGAAGTTGTTAACTGTTCCAAGAAGTTCTTAGTTGGCAGCTTCTCTTTGTAAGTTTTCCAATGGAACACTTTTCAGTTGTGAGTTTTGTAATTCTTCATCAGAAGTATGAATTTAGGATTAGAAAAATGTAATGTTATTATTTAGGGTGTCAGAAACCATCATCAGATATAAGTGTTCAATGAAGTTCTGTTTTGAAAATATCTGGCAATTTATTTTTACTTGGTTCATATATATTTGATATTGGTGTTAATTACTCACCATTAATAAATAAGGAGACTTTAAGTCAATTAACGTATTCAGTTAACACTGGACAGAATAAAAGTTACTGAAGACCCTGAATTATATATTTTAAATATTGTGAATCTCAGTTATTCAGAAATCTTGGGGCATTTAATCAAATTAATAGTAAGTGATTATCCAGTTAGGATGTCATGGATGGATGAGAGAAAGTTGCCTTAAGTAAACAAAACATTAGAAATGTACATGATGCAATTCCAAAGCAGTTAATAAAAATGAAGAATATGGACACAAATAGATAGAAATAGTTAAGGATGGATGCGCTTTAAAAAATAATTCATATTTTCGTATTTTTATTATTCATTTATATCAAAAGTGGATTTTTATTATTCATTTATATCAGAAGTAATGCACTAGATTAGACTTTTTTTAAAAGTATTACTTAGATCGGACCTTTACACTAATACAAAACTAGTAAACTGAATGTAATTTGCCATAATTAAGAAAATACAACCATTATTAGAAAGATGGTGACCATTAAATATATTTTCCACGTGCCACAGAATTGCCTTAATATGGAAAATTATTGTGTATACGAAATATATCTTCTTATAATATTGAAGCCAAGATTACGGAGACAAATTAACAAAATGTTAAAAATTAATCGAGTTATAACCATTCAATTTGCTTGACATCATATTATCAATTTTCGACGTTTTTAAATTACTTTGTTTTAGTGAAAACATATGTTTTTGTATAATATATTGTATTTACTTACATGCTTTGAGGCTTCAGCTACTTTTTAAAATCAAGTTTAATATCAAAAACGCAATAATTTCTTACTAAATACTAATATTTATATTGATCCCAATAATTTGTATTTTCTTTATTTGTGTCAGATCGCCGATTGTCAGTGGTCGTAATGATGTCTAGTCCGTGCTCTCGTATTTTTTGTTAAAAAATGCCAAATATATATGTTTTCACTCATATTTTACCCACGGTATGAATTAATATTGAACTCATTCACAACATTAGTAGCAAATTTCATAAATTAGATGTTTTTTTTACTGATTTTAAGGGAAAACAATGTTTTCTTGTTAAATAAAATAACAATATAACAATACAAAGTTATTGTTATTTTATTTAATATAATATGTCAAACCACAAAGTGATTGCTTTCTACGAAAATATAACGTTTTCTTGAATAAAGTAAACATTTTATGTACATTATTTATATTTATATCGCAATTAAATATTTTGTTTATATATAACACTGTTGTATTTTAAACACTAACTGTCTGTTAGTATGTAATTATGAAATAGACATTTCATTAAAACACAAATATGGCGTTTTAAATTGATAATATTATACAAAATAATTAATTGAAGTTGTCATAATAATTTTAAATTTAGAACATTGATTTTAGCGACCATCTAAATATATGTAGGTACTTTGTTTAATTTCAAAACATATTCATATACATATATGAATTAGGTACTTATCAATAAGTTATTTAATTTTCGATGAATTAATTCAAATGACACAACACATTTTTTTTTCATATATCAATATGGAAAATACTCCAGATCCGAGTTGTTTTTGAAACTTGTATCAAATGTGAGTATTTATTGTCGTCTCTTTTTATTCAAACCTTCCTCTCTCGCATGATTTACGTTACAAATAATGTCATTAATTATTTCTCTGATACTTATAAGAATTTAACTATTAGTCTCATTTTGAAAGCATGTCTAGTTTGTGTAAAATTTCTCGAATTTCAAACTGGAAAAATGAAAACTCGCCCTTAAAGAATTTAAAGAAATGAGCTACATGTGTATATTTAAAAATATATATTTGTAATAATAAAAGCTTTAATTTTTTCTGTATAATGCTTACATCAGCGAAATGGAAAATTATTTGATAATATACTAATTATATATATATTAAATATATGTTAAATAAACATTTCTCAAGCGACAAAAAAACAGATCTACAGCTTTCAAAAAACGTAGGTATTAGTAACTCGCAATTTGCTATGACAACTCGCTAGCAAAGAAGTAAGAGGGGGGCAGTGGTAGGTGAAGGAATGATATTCTTAACTTCAAATGTATAATAGGTTAGAGTGAACTAAAACACTGAGGATGTCAACAACTGTCAACATCCTCGAATAAATTAATGAGAAAAAGCTTTTTAATAAAATAAATGCATTTTTCTTGGCTATTGCGACTCATCTCTGAACTGGAAATGCTAGTTAAATAGATCGATTGTCAATAGTTAAATTATTATTTTTAAAATTAGATAGAAAAGAACATCATGAATTTGTTATTTTCTGATAGTTTATTTGCAAATTACATTTTTCCACTCAAAATGCGATTGAACGAGTGGGATACAGATTTATCGAAGATTTCTGTTGTACCTCTACTGATTTTATCTACATTTTGTCTGGAAAATTCTAATAATGTTGGACGAATCGTCTAGTTGAACAATCATTCCACTTTGATCCTAATGTATGTATTGTGATTAAATCTCATCCCTCTCAAACTTTTAATACAACGCGAATTCCCACATTTCAGGTGGGAGTGAATTTTTTTAATTGTTTAAATATATTATATTATTTGTCAAACATTGTATAAATCTGTTTGATTAAGTGAAGTGATCTTATGCCTTATATTGTTTTTTTACAGTCTTGTTTTTTCTTACATATAATTTTCCACATCATTGTTCTTGTGATGAATTTATAGTTATATTCACATAATTAGTATTTAATTTAATTTATTCTATACTGTGAGGCATTATAAAGAAATATAGCAATATAAATATGCTTGTCAAATATGATGTACTTTGTATTATTGTAAAGATCATATGGTCGCTCCTAATATAGCTCCCCTATGTCGCCCCAATGCAGAGGGGGGTAATGTTGGGCTCTGAACATATCAGGTTATACAAGTGACCTTTTATTTTGTTAACCATTATTTTGTGTGTCTTATACTCTGAATAAGATTAAAATATTTTATTGTGCGCTAATTTGCATACTGTCAGGGTGTTTACTTAAGGGTTCGGTTAATGTTCTTGCCAGGGGATATAATTCTTTTCAATATGAAATCCAGACTAGACATAATTTATCTTTGTATTTAAAAGAACTTTGAAATTACAGCAGTGCAGATTATTAATTGACCTTAGTTGTATGTATGGTGCTACTGTTATTATATTATGATTGAAATTCATTTTTCTCATTCTCTGAAATCTGTTTGTGAAATGTGACATAAATTTTTCTTTATTTGATGATTTTCCCATAAGTGCAAGAATTTTGAACCAGTGTATAGTTTATTCAAATAACAGTGGTACACCAAAACAATACATGTGCGCGTGGATATTAATCGGTATGTGTGCACTCTTCTGCTGACAATTTTTATTTTAAATTATAATTTTGTAGGCTCGCCAATATAGTAGACAATGTCTTTCTAGGATGGTGGGTGCCCCCCCGGGTCAGGCTGTGAGGATGGCTCACTGCGGGCCCCCTCCGCGCCCCATGATGCCACCGCCCCCCGGCCTGCACACGCACCGCCCGCCTCCGCCCCCGAGGCACCTCCCACCGCCTCACCCGCATCACATGGCACTGGCGCCGCGACCTGGTAATATAACTACAAAACCGTGTTTATAATATTTATTACTCGTAGCTTGAGCAGTGGAATGAATTTAAAAAATCAGAATAAAATTTAACATTGAATTAAAATGAAATAACAAAAAATCTCAATCAAGTCATGTATGCAAATAGGGATATTTCTTCCCTTAAACTCATTAGAACTGTGAATAAGAATAATTTTTTAAATGTTATTAGGTTTTCACGGCCGTTCAGAATCTTCTGTGTATGGTTTTCTGGGCTAATCTGTCATGTATGTCTGACCTTTCTGGCCGCCGGTCCATTATATCGGATCCGAAACGTCTGCCAGATAGTTCAGATATACATGGCAGATTAGCCCAGAATACTACACACAGAAGAATAATTTTACGTTAATAATATTTTACAGGTGTAATTATAGTATATAGTGATATGAATGAATCAGTCGAAACTCAAGAAATTATTAAGGGGACCTTGAAGAAAATAAAAATTGACAGAATTATAAAAATTTGACAACCATCACAATTGTTTTGTTTATATTTCACATATTACTTCAGTACACACATATTAAAAATAAAACAGCTCGTTTCACGTTGAAAATATCTCAGAGTAAATAAGGGATAATGCAATACTTTTTTTTGTATACAGAATTTTTTTACAATAATATTATGTCAATTTCCCACTTAGGCTAGGTCTGATGTAGGGAAACCGCCTCACATTTATAATAATGTCTGTAGTTCAATAAACATGGTTGTAAATTTTAATGAAAACATTGACAGTAAAAAATTTAAATGAATAATAATAACTGATACAGAAACTGAAGTGTCTCTCATCAGTGTAAATCATTCTGGTGCATTAGCACAGGAACAACTCTTCCCTATGGTTGGTTTATTTTCGACAACTTTCTTTTTGAAAAAAAAGCAGATTTGCTTTGCATTGGAGTCTAAAAAGTTATAATGTTTGGGTGCCGGGTATAGGAAGTGTCTTTGTTCAAATACAGTATTCATATGTGGCAGTAGTAGTAAGTTTTATGTTGTTGTTCTAGTCGTGCAATGGTGTATTGACACGTAGGTGTCATAGTGATTTAAAATAATTGGTGATCTAGTGTAAAGTTGATGAATTTTAGGCAAATGTAGGGATTTGAAGAGTTGCTCTGTAGGGTGTAAAAATGTAAATATAAAATGATAATTTCAGACTGCTTACTATAAATTTGTATCTGAGGTCAAAAAATATGTACACAGACTAACTGAATCATAAATTATCTCGTATATACTCCTTCTCTATACACGAGTCTTACTTTCATAGAGAAGAAATAAATGTTAAAATGAATATATATATATATATATATATCCTACTGATTATTTTATAAATGTATTATATCTTCTAATATTAAAATAAATAAATCAAAAATTAAAAAATACCTAGTAAATATATGAATATGCTGACCACAGACACTATGTTATTCTACCCATTCCACTTGGGAACAAATTGTCATGTAACACACATTATTTTATGTACATACATAAATACAATTGTGTAAGTAATATATTTGAAGACGCGAGGTGTACAAAGTTTATTTTTAAAAATTCACATTATTAAGGAGAATATTGTGAAGTTGCAGTATTTTCAGAGCACAGTTCTGTGGTATTTTAATACAAATTAAATGCATCAATTAGAAAGATATACAGGAAAGTTCAATTTATCAAAAAAATATTGTGAATTTTCCTGGTGCTGGCTTCTCATACCGGGGGTTCCGGGTTCGATTGTCGGTGATCTATATGATTTTTTCAAGCCTGGGCGTTTTGATGTGTTTCGCAATTAGGCCTCCTCATGGCCTGTTATAGTGTTAATATTATAAAATAAAAATGCATTTTGCCTTTTCATATTTGTTCTCCTGGCGTAACCTCGGGATTACACATTCATTAATTCGAAAGATCATCGCAACATCTTACAAATTTCATGTAATTATATTTTCCTTCAGGTGTAATGGTTACGATGCCGCCAAACATGGATGCCAAGCCCCCGCACCTGGCTCCTGCGCCCGCCTCTGCACAGGTACTGAACCAACCCTCGGTGCAGCAGCAAGCGCAGCAGTCCCCCCACCAGCAACAGCCGCAAGTGCAGCAGCCTGTCCACCAGCAACAGCCGCAAGTGCAGCAGCCCACTCATCAGCATCAGCAACATGTGCAGTTAGCGCAGCAGCCGGCGCAACAGCAAGTACAGCAGTCGCCGGACTCTCCCCAGACTGTGGTGGGGCAAATACTCCCTGACATATCCGGCAATGTGGCTAACAGTAAAGAGAAGACTTCCATGTGCCTGGTCAACGAGTTGGCCCGGTTCAACAAGGTTTGTGAATCAATGAAAATTTCTCAGTTATTAACACGTTTACTGCTGATCATGCTCTTGGGCGTTGTTGCCTCGCAAGATGCCGCCAACACTCAAGGGCGGACCATATCCATACATGTCTATTCGCATCCATCCAGTATGTCGCTGGTATCCCCCACGACATGTTGTTTTTTGGCAGCTGTGTTCTTGAACAAAATATATAGTCAGCATTTATTAATGTTACACAGTCAAAAACTGGAAGCCAGTGTTAATTAAAAAAATACCATTGCAGATCGCAGGCCCTGCATTCATTTTTAGTCAAAGTTGCCTTTTAATCACAATAAAGGTCTTAAAACCTTAGAACAATCAATGAATTTGAAATTATTAAAATATTTCTCTATCCTAATAATCAATTTCTTACTAAAACAACTTGATAATTTATTATACTAATACAATAATGTAGTGGGTGCTTTGCGGCTACGATCAGTGTCCTTTGGAATTGGATATAGAGCATTCTACAGTGTATCTTGAATGAAGTGGAAAATTTGTGATAAAGTATGCAGATAAGATTAAATTTATGAAATTCAAATCTATTTGTTCTATTAGGATCATCAGAAAGATTCAAAAAGAGACAACATTATTTATATATATGTTACAGACAAAGTATAAACTTCGAAAATGTATATATTAACTAGTCAATGTATGCACCAACTATGAGTTTTTGTTACAGTATACACAAAATAATTTATGAACACTTGAACTAGTTGTATGCATTCACTGTTCGGTGTCTGTCAAAAGTATTCACAATGTTCACCTAATGTGCAGTACACTGAAGTTGCCATATTTAAAAAAACGCAATGTGTTTACTTATTTTTGGGAAAAATCTAACATAGAAACCAATATTATTTTCAGTGAATATAAAATAATTTTTTTAATAAAAATATGCCTACGAATAGAATAATTTTATTGATTTTTAACACATGTAATTGTTTTGAGTGACAGCATTGCAATTCCTAGCAATATTTTACATTAGCAACATTATTACCGGCTGTGGAGTGCGTGCATGTTATTATTGTTATCCGACGTAACTTCAAAATTTCAACATAAATCACATTTCTTTTCTGTTATTCAACCATAAGGTATGTAAAAATACAATATGCTTACAATTACAATTTATTTTATTAATTTGTTGTATAATTATCATTCAAATTGTTAATGTGTTATAGGGTAATTGTAAACTCGCTTGTATTTGGTTAGTTGTCAAACACGCTCGTCTGACAGATCTTGTGACAATGTGACCAGCTCGCGTTGGCGAGTTCATACAATCACTAGTTAAATCATACATTAACTAGTGAAAGTATATACGAAATACAGCAATGTAAGCTGTAACTAAAACTCATAGTGCATACATTGACTAGTTAACGTATACATTATTGGAATTTAACACTTTAATTGTAACATGTATATATACAGTACATTCTCGTTTGTTCGAAATGGTGGAGGGGAAAATGGCCTGGATAATCTCGGCCAAAAAAGATTTTAAAAAATAATATGATCAAAACCTTTTACTAGTAAAAAAACATAAACAATTGGAAAACTGATTTCACAACTTAAAAACTCATCAAAGGATATTAAAAAGTCAAAAATACATAAAATTAGGATATAAAATATGAATATAAACAGTTAAGAAAGTCATTAATAATAATAATAATAAAATCATTGTGTATGTGTAGTTTAAATTTACAATTTGACGTGATATAGCCATCCGCTTGTATCAAAAGGAACACTAAATCTAATCACAGAACATGGTAATTTTCAGTCAGTGACGTGTTCGCAATTTTGTCAGTTTAATTTTATATTACATATTATGTAGTGAGTGAAAAATTATTTTTATATTTTAAATAAGATTTTGAAATGTTATTAAAATATTACAGAATATTTTATTGCTCCGTTTAATGTGACCCTGGATAACTAAGATCTGCAAATATTACGATACATTCCTGGCCACAATAGATAGGCCACTTTTTTACGCAAGTTTACCACCATTTGCGTAACTATATTGTTTATATGTATGTATGAGCAATATCGCCCTCATTCTCAGTTAGATTGCAATGATATTTTATGGAAAAATCTATAATCTTTGAAGATTTTATAATGATAAACATTAAATGAAAACTGTCAATAGGTACTGATTTTAAAATGAGGCCATGCCTTCATACATGAATGGATAATGGCAGTGATAGTTGTCATTATTACACTCGGCCAATAATTAACGAGCGATTAATATAGACATTTTACACTTTTCGCATTTTTATAAACGATCTTTCCTCCTGCGATATTTGAGTGCATAATATTCTAATAATTGTCACCCTCCGAGAATGAACTCGACATAGAGATTGATTATTTTATCGTGTGAACAAAAATGTTTCAATATTTATTATTGTGTGCGAGTGACACGGCGTGGAAATAATATGGAAACAGAAATGTGATCCTAATAAAAATGTGGCACTCGCGTTTTCTGCTTGAAGAGGACTCGACGGCAAGAATGATGAATCACTCCAGCTTCCAACGGTTTGCCTGAGTGTTTGTCAAATAAGATTACTGGAAGGTCTTTCTGGTATAGGTTATACATCCTCAATGTATATGTTGCGGTAGGAATGAATAGGTGTTGTCAAGGGCTAACTCCTAGATCACACGTGAGCGCTCGAGTTGTCATATGTGGATTAGCTTCCACTATTGTCTTTAACTGTTCTTCATTTACAACGCTCCTTGGTCTTCTCCGAGGCTCATTTTTGAGATTTATATTGCCGAAATTAAATTTTTCAAAGCATAGTCGTATTGCTCTCTGGCTATCAGACCCTTTTCCAAATGCCTTGTTGATATTTCTACCTACCTCAGCTGCATTGTGTTCCAACTTGAATTCATACAAAAATATGACTCAATTCTTTAGGCGACATCCTTCTGTTTAGGGGCAAAAAAAAATAGACTAGCAAAAAAAACTTCACATTCAAAGACAATTGAAAGGCACAGTACCTTTGTTTATAACTGTGATAAATCTTGAATTACCACAGATCCCCTTGGGGTTCTATCCTCTGATTACTGTCTAGTTTCCTTGTAAGTGAAACTCAGTCTTTTCCAGGTAATAATATTCAAATATGAATTAAATGTATTAATTATAAAGATATACATACAAAATCAATATTATCGAAAAATAAAAACATTGTTGTTGCGCTACCGGGATTCGAACCTGGATCTCTTCCCTAACCGGGGGAGGTGCTTTATCCAACTAAGCTACAGCGGCACTATTTTTATTGACAATTTTTCGACCTTATATGTTACCTTTTTGATATCAATACATTTAATCGTTCCATCATTTGACAGAGCCATCTACCTTATTTTTACAGAATCTCAAATACCTTTGAGTGAATCTGATAATAGACGCCCCCAGAGGCGGCCCCTTATAAGGCTCGCCTCCCACCACTCATCTACTCACTTTCATGACACACATACATTTACAAAGTGACTGTTCTCACAATAACAAATAGCCGAATGGGTAAAATACTGCACAGAACTTTTCTCAATCGCGATCGATTTTAGACTGTCTGAAAATTGGCAACTTTATGCGGTACCTATAACCTAATAATATAAAATATATATCAGACTGAACTCTTAGACTGTGTAAATAATGACCTTCCGAATCAACCTCCTTAGTGACTACCTGTCATCCTATTACACATGTATAATATATATCGGTTTTCTCATCCAGATCCAGCACCAGTACCGGCTGACATCGGAGCAAGGCCCCGCCCACCGCAAGCGCTTTGTGGTATCGCTACGGCTGGGTGGCGGTGAAGGGGGTGGGCCTGTAGAGGAGTACAGTGCCGAGGGTTCCCGTATCCGCGCTGCCCAGCACGCTGTAGCCGCCGAGGCCCTGCGGCGTACCGCTTACCCCCGACCCCCGCCGAGGGCTCCTCGTGCTCAGCGTACTAGGAGGGCCAATGGTAACTAGTGAAAATACTCTTACGCTTATTTTAATTAACTAATCTTGAAGAATGCGCCGTAAACCACTGAAATATAAAAATATGAGAAAATTTAAAAAATATGACGGAAGTATTAATACACCAAGAACTAACTTTTATATGCCGAGAGATTGGAATTGGAATGGGGGGACAATTGTATTTCAACTCGGGAAAAAAAAAGTAATTTTAATAATCTTAAGTAATTCTAAGTCTAAAATAATTCTGAATTATTTTATATTACTACGATTTTCAAATGAATACTGTTACTTTATTAAGAAATTGATAATTTGTAATGTGAAATAATTGAAAAAATTTCAAATTTCAACGGTTATATCAGAATATTATATTTAAAGTTTAATCGCGTCTGCTCAGAATCTTTGCTAATCTTCATTGTCCATATTCGCTAAAAAAATGTTATACAAATTCCTCGACATCACACCAAAACTCTACAAGCAGTAATAAAACAACTGCTAGTTGAATTATAATATGTATATGTATTTATTTTATTTACATACTACAATGATATATCCTTCACTCTGCATTCAAATAAAATCATGTGAAATATTTATATTTAAAAAAAAAAATCATCTTATTCATCATTATCCCAAGACTGTCCTCATGTAGAGGATATAAATCACTGCGCCACTTTAGCAGTATCATGCCCCATGTTTGCAGAATAATAATAAAAAACTAAAAATAATATTTTTCAGGCCATTATGGCAAACAACATGATGAAGGAGCAAGGGGTCCGAAGAAGTGACCCGGTACTCCGAATGACATTAAACCAAAGTCCAAAGTATTATTCTTTCAAATTAATCTAGAGATACGTAATGGAACACATGTCACATCGATATTCTTATTTTCAAACTAGGCTAAGCACTTGTATTATGAAAATCAAACTAACTTGGTGGTCTCCCGAGACGAGACTCGGAACACCCAACCGATCGATAGCTAGGCAAGTGCCTACCGGTAAATATTCTGCTATACAATAATATATAACAAGCTTGTCACTGCTCTGAGTGTTGATCTTAGAACTTGGGTTAGATATATACATATTCTCTTATTAGAAAACTATTTTAGTTTTTATATGGTCTAGGGAACATCTGACAATCATCACCTTGTCCAATGCGTGCTGAGGAGCGCTAGTGAAACGTAACAGATAGATAACAAATGATTTATCTTCAGATATTTGTGGTTCCGCAGGTGCGGGCGCTATCATGCCGACTGTGGAGTTGAATGCTCTTACCATGAAGCTGGGTGAAACGGCTGTGTACACCCTGGAGAGCCCCCCCGCAACTCTGGAGGCCCCCAACCCTAGGAACGGGACAAACTACCCCGTTCCATACCGGCCGTGCCCATCCATACAGCTGCAAACCTATAATCGTAACAGTAGATACTACAACCAAAATAACAGATTTGTTAATAACTTCAAATACCAAAACAATAACTTTAAAGACGTAAGTAATTTTTAAATATAAATAATAAATTTGTCAGATGTACAATTCAATGTTGTACTGTGTATCATATAATTTGTGTCATTTATTTCCACAGCAAATAGTATATCAAGGCAGTTACCGGGTGCGACTGAATGTGGGCGGACGAATGTACCATGGGGAGGGAGGCACTCCTCAGGCAGCCCGGCATGATGCCGCTTCTCAGGCACTGCGGGACCTGAGGCAGCATGAAGAATTAGACAGCTGCAGCGCGGAGCCTGTGTCACACCGCCCAGGCAAGTTGTATGCACCATGGCCCCTACCTTAAACTTGTGACCAAATGTAGTTTTTATACATTATTATTTTACTCTCCATTCATCTGTGTATAGTGGAGCCTCGGTTTTCGAACTTAAATCTATTCTAGAAGGCTTTTGGAAAACCAAATCATTTTTTCCCATAAGAAATGTAGATTGGATTAATCCGTTTCAGATCTCCAAAAATACACAGAGCTGCAATACAATCAATTTAATAAATGAAAAGCTAACTGCACTTTACCTGTATCAAGGAAAGCTAATGAGAGGTTCTTTCTCTTTTCTGTCAACTAAAAACCTGTCCAATGAGGTTTGTTTTTACTTGCATTTAAAAAAAATTGAGGGCTGAGGAACGTGTCTCTGTCTGTCATACAGGTTCAATTCATTCGAACAAGCAGCGGTTGGTTGTTTGAGAACCAAGGGTACGTTTGACAGCCGAGACATATATTTGAGAACCGAATTGTTTGAGATGAGATTCCACTATATGTTTAATTGTGTTGTGTTACACATATTACATATATTGTACTATTTCACAGGGAGATTACTTGATCTCAGTTCATACATTAATTTAACTTTGAAAGATGTGGTTTTCTTGTGCTTAACATTAAAATGTAACTAACAAGATGGAAGTGTAGAAAACTGAAAAATAAATCAATAGTTTTGATGTGTTAATGTAACAGATGGTGAGGCGGTTGATGACTTGAGTGACCTGAAGTCTCCCGTGTCAATGGTTCACGAGATAGCTCTCAAGTTTAATCTTCCTGTCAATTTTGATGTCAAAAGTGAAAAGGGACCACCACATATGAAGGTAATTCTTAGATTTGTTAATACAGTAAAACCGCGATATAACGAAACCCGATATAGCGAAAAATGACGTATATCGAAAAAAAAATCAAAATTTAGTCCCTAAAACCAATTTTTCATACAAAAATGCATTTATATAACGAAATCCCGTTAATATTTATAACAAAATCATTTTTGTCCCGTACGAAAAAATGCCAATACATTTACGTAAAATTATAACGAAATAAAAAAATGTTAAAAGATGAAAATATTATTTCGCACTTACAAAGCCGCGCCGCTGCATCTGCCGTATGCGAACGGTTTTATGGCCTTTTCGGCGGTGCGCAGCGGTCTGCCGACAAGGTAGTAAAACAATTCAAACTTCTTGGGTTCATAGTAGGCCCATAAAACCAATTGACATAATTCTTGCGGCGTTCACTTGGACACGTTTTACGTACGCATACGCCTCTAATACGTATTGCAATCCCAGACCCAAACAGCTTTTACCTTTTTTAGATATTTTTTTTTGTCGATGTTAACTGTCCCTTTCCAGTACCAATGAGTATAAAATCTATCATTCAAAGTATTGTTGAGATGGGGAGTGAGTCCTTTATGACAATACCTAAAGTAAAACACGGTGGAAATTTTAAAGCGTAATGAAAATAATTAAAAGCATTGCTGACAATGACTACCCGCCTTAATACATGTACATTGAAACAATGAACCCGGTTTATAAATTAATCATCTGAACCTGGAACTGCGGTTCCAGCAGATGGCGATATCAACCACCGTTAGTTTGAGTGATAATGACTATTTTGTATTTCGATTGAGGTTTTTAAGAAAAGCTTTCTGCCTTTTTCGTCCATGACGGGTGTATGTATGTGAACCTATTGTTTTGTTTGTAAAAGACAATTGCATATGTGTGTCTTTTGTTATTCTTACTTCTAAAAGAAAGTTGCATGTTTTTGTTGCACAGGTCTTTGTAACGACATGCACAGTTGCGGAGCACGTGACCGAGGGGGAAGGAAACAGCAAAAAGACATCAAAGAAACGAGCTGCAGAGAAGATGTTAGAAGAGCTGAAGAAATTACCTTCGGTTAAGAAAACGGTATCTCAGCCAGAAAATCGCAAACCGAAACGAAAGCAACAGCAACCGAAAAAGCGAACACGAAATTTGATAAAGGTTATATGTGATATTCATTTGATGTGTTGTTTTAAATCTATTTAAGAGTCCAATAGAAATGATTTTGTCATCTGGAAACATTATGTAATTGGGATTGATATTTATATTAGATAATAATCCCTCGGTTCTTCCTCACTTATTCTAAATTTTATTGTATTATCAGACTAATATAATTTGTTCCCTTGTTAAGAATCATTGAAACCTCAGTCTTTTACCTAAACTTCTGTACTTCCGTTTGCACGTATGGTTCGTTTCCTACATGTAAATGTTTAGGTTTCAATAAGAAGACATGGCCACACTATCGCTCAACTTACAAAACTCTATGCCTGATGTTTATGAACAAAAATTGTGTGATATTGGAATGTGCTCTCATGATAAAGAGATGTATATTTTTAGGAGAAGGCAGATACAGCCACTCCGTCCGAGACGAATCCCGTTTCACTTCTGCTGCAATGGTCCTCGGTGAGGGAGGTACGAGAGCCGCAGTATTCTATATTTGCGGAGGAAGCGGGGGTGGCCAGTAGAGGAGGCAAACGAGGGGGCTATTCGGCCCGCTGCGAGGTGGCTGGGCAGGATTCAGTCGGCACAGGTGTTAGCAAGAAGCTGGCCAAGCGGGACGCTGCTCAAAGTAATAATTGTGATTTTGTTTACTTTTCACTTTTTTGTCTATTGTTAAATGTAATCAATCTGTAATATTTACTACAAAATAGTATCAACCATTTGACATTTACAGTTTTAATGACCATTTTAAATGTTTTCCCACCTAAAAAGAAAATATGTTTTGGTCCTAAAAACATCCCAAACTAATTACGTATTTTTTAATCAACATCTAAAGAACAGCTCTTGGATGTAGCAGTCGCTATCCACTGTTTTTCACATAATGATTCAAGGTATTAAAAAAAATTAACATATTTTGTATATTTCCATTATCGTTTGAAAAATAATTTTATTTGTATTATCTTACTGACAGCTTATCTCGGATATGAGAAGATCAACCATTTTATTCTCAAGGCTTTCTATCTAAACCTTTCTCTCTAGTAATAATATTTACGTAAACAATAAAGTACTTTAATATTTAGATGATATTGAAAATTAATAAATTATTAGTTTCAGTTTGAAGGAGCTAGTCTTGGCTAATCTGCTATGTATATCTGACATCAGCCCTGATGATAGACCCCGCAGTGGGATTCGAAGTGTCAGCCAAAAAGGTCAGATATACACGGCAGATTAGCCCAGAAAACTGTACACCGTACAAAAATATTATGATAGTTTATATAGTATAGTCAAAGCTCACTATAAAGAATTTTAGAAAGAAGTATGCACCATATAAAATATGGTTGACTTAATTATAATGTCAAGCCACAGCATGTTGCTTTCTTTAAAAAAAAAAAAAAGATTTATTAAAACTTGCACTTTAAGGCGCGACTTGCAATAATAATTAATATTTTCGCGTTTTTTACGAAAATGTGGGTTTTTATTATTCATTTATATCAGAAGTTATTCCATAGATTTGACTTTTTTTTCAACTATTACTTAGATTGGACCTTTACATTAATATAAAACTAATAAACTGAATGTTATTTGTCATAATTAAGACGATATAAATATTATAAGAAAGACCGCAACCATTAGATGCATTTTAGGCATGGTACTAAATTGAGTTAATACGCTAAATTAATGCATAAACGAAATATATTTTCTTATAATCTTGAAGCCAAGTTACGGAGACAAATCTGTAGGAAACCAAATTAGCAAAATGTTAAAAATGAAGAGTTATAAATCATTCAATTTGCAGTACATTTAATGAAATTTTTATGTTTTTAAAATACTTTGTTTTAGTAAAAACATACGTTTTTAAATAATATACTATATTTACTCACATGCTTTGAGGCTTTAACTACTATTCAAAACTAAGTTTAATATCAGAAACACAATAATCATTTTTCAAATAATATATTTCCAGTCTTATGAAATACGATATTATTAATTATATCTCACACTGTTAGAACGGCGGTCGTGATATCCACGCTCTGATAGATTTTAATTAAATTTGCCTATAAAACACATTTTAATACAAATTTTGACCATAATATGAATGAATATTATATTTATTCTTGATACCAATTGCTTATTTTTGTAAATTGTATGGTTTTGGGCTGTTTTTATACGAAAACAGATTATAATTTTGATATTTCAACATTAAACATTCGTCAACCGACCGGTTCGTTTTAGAATCTGACCATAGATAAGAGAATTTGACAGCACATGCACGGTTAGCGCATGTGTGACCAGCGTATGGCGGCTAGCGCATGAAATCCATTCATTCAAGATTCAACGTGAAATTTGCGAACCCGTGATTTTTTTTGTTGGATTTGGTTCTCATTAAAAGTCAATAATACATTATTGTTCTGAAATTACTACCTCCTGTGACTCAAGATGCCTAAGGTCAAAAAGTATCCATTGACACGCTCTAGGAAATATTCCAACCAAATTTTAAATGGTTATCTTCTTGGAATAAAAATCGCAACGTAAGTTGATAATTTTTACCATTTCTATAACAATTATCTATTTGATTTAACAATATAAATTACATAGTTCAATATACATATATTATGTAGTGCAGATAGATTATTTTTTATTGGAAATACATATACTTAAAAAT
The DNA here is from genome assembly GCA_031772225.1 of Eubasilissa splendida. NCBI lineage: Eukaryota > Metazoa > Arthropoda > Insecta > Trichoptera > Phryganeidae > Eubasilissa > Eubasilissa splendida. The sequence goes on from CM062848.1 coordinate 29,350,377, forward strand.
AAATAATCTTATCAAAAGAATTATACATGACAGACCTGTCTGATACAAATGTATTTGTTATAGTCATATAAATGAATAAACACGTATTTTAATATTTTATACATAAAAATACTGATAACTAAATAATAATAATATTATTAATTATTTTCAGGATGTTCCCGAACTGAGCGGATGTGCGGACTTGTGTGAACTTCCTAAATTGGATGGCAAAAGAGTGGTCGACGACATACATCAACTCTTTTCTCAAATTAATCAAATTTACCCCCACAAATCGATGTTTCGATGCACATGAACTAATATTGAATATGTGAAAGAACATAAAGTTTTATTTCTAAATTCAGTTTAAATTGTAATATGTGTGGATCAAATTTTGTTTTGAATACGTGTAAAGAAAAAAACAACGAAATTCTGAAGAACGATAATATGCTTGATGAACAACTAATTACAGTAAAACCGCGATATAACGAAATCCAAGGGCCCAAAAAATAAAAATTCGTAATAACGAATTCCCACATATAACGAAATAAATTTAAAAAATCCTACTATATGTTACGCGCCGTCGCAAAAAAATGTTGCGCGGCTTAAAAAAGATCGCAAATTCTGCATACAAAGGAGGAAGAAGGCCGTAGGGAACTGAATACCTACATATTTTTAGTAGTTTTGTTATTAAAACAGATAAGCAAATGGATAATCAAAGGAATTAAATTAAAAACAGAACCTATTCAACACCAATTGGAAGATATTTTTGTAAATTCCAGAATATTGCAAACACAAAACAATATTTTAATTGTGTTTAAATGTAGAGCCGCTTCAAACATAGTTTTGGGCATGAAACATAAAAAATAATTCAAAAATAAAAATTTGACAGTTGAATCGCGGCATTTTTATAAAATGAGTCGTATATAAATTACGAAGGTACTTACCGGTAACGGCGGCAACCACTTCAAAATATGATACTATGAACCCAAGAAGAAGTTTGAATTGTTTTACTACCTTGTCGGCAGACCGCCGCGCACCGCCGAAAAGGCCATAAAACCGTTCGCATACGGCAGATGCAGCGGCGCGGCTTTGTAAGTGCGAAATAATATTTTCATCTTTTAACATTTTTTTATTTCGTTATAAATTTACGTAAATGTATTGGCATTTTTTCGTACGGGACAAAAATGATTTTGTTATAAATATTAACGGGATTTCGTTATATAAATGCATTTTTGTATGAAAAATTGGTTTTAGGGACTAAATTTCGATTTTTTTTTCGATATACGTCATTTTTCGCTATATCGGGTTCCGTTATATCGCGGTTTTACTGTATTTAACAGTGAATAACAATACTTTTGTCATATTTTCATTTATATTTTAATATTAAATATATATGTAATTTATTAAAACAATAAATTTTATTATAACCAGAGTATGATTATTATATAATATTAGCATAAATAGTTTTCTCTTCACAAATACAGCTGCTTCAAAAGTTATTAATATTATTTATGAGTATGAATTTACGTCATTTTTTCCTTATAAATCGGGGCAAAATTGTAATATTTTATAATCATATGTTTATCGACACAAACAATGGTTTTTATAATAAACATAACAATTCTTAAGTGAGATCTTTAACAAATTATTTCATTTTCGCTTGATAATTTCAAATGGCAACACATATGTAATATGAATGTTGAAGAAATGGCTATTTTCTGATAGCTTTATTACATAGGAATTTAAGAAAACCAACAATTGTATACTTGTCCTTTTCTATTGATACCTTTCACTCTAGCAATATTTACGTAAAAAATAACGCACTTTTATGTTTACTTGATATTGTAAAAGAATTAACTATTAGTCTCATCTTGAAAGGGTATGCAAAATGCAAAAATATCTTTAAATTCAAACTTCCAATTTGAAATTTGAGAAATTTTACACAAATTAGATATGCTTTCAAGATGACGCTAATAGATAAATTATTATAAGTATCAGATAAATAATTAATGACGTTATTTGTTATGTAAATCATGCAAGAGACAAAGGTTTGAATAGAAAGAGACGACAATAAAATTGTTGATTTTCTCGCGTTCGATACAAGTTTTAAGTACACGCATTCGATACAAGTTTGAGAGTATTTTTCATATTGATATATCGGAATCATATTGAATGAAATAAAAATGTGTATTGTGGTGATATGTCTATTTCTTAATTATATACTATTTATGAAACAGACAGCTTTGTTTAAAATGCAACAGTGTTATATATAAACAAAATATTTAATTCCGACTAATATAAAAATAACATACATAAAATGTATGCTTTGTTCGAGAAAACATTATTTTCCCTTAAAATCAGTAAAAAGACATTTAATTTATGAAATTTGCTACTAATGTTGTGAATAAGTTCAATATTAATTCAATCCGAGGTTAAAATATGTGTGAAAACATATATTTTCAGCATTTTTTAACGAAAATTAAGAGAGCGCGGACTAGACGTTACGGCTGCTGTCGATCAGCGATCTGAAATTAATAAAGGAAATTAAAAATGCACATTAGGATCGATATAAATATTATTTAGTAAGAAATTATTGCGTTTTTGATATCAAACTTGATTTTAAATAGCTGAAGCCTCAAAGCATGTGAGTAAATAGAATATATTATTTTAAAACATATGTTTTCACTAAAACATAGTATTTTAAAAACGTCGAAAATTGATCATATGCACTGCAAATTGAATGGTTTATAACACTAATAATTTTTAACATTTTGTTAATTTGTCTCGATTGTCTCCGTAATCTTGGCTTCAAGACTATAAGAAAATATATTTCGTTTATGCAATAATTTACCAAAATTAAGATAATTTTGTAGCATGCGGAAAATACATCTAATTGTCGCGGTCTTTCTTATAATGCTTGTATTGTTTTAATTATGGCAAATAACATTCAGTTTATTAGTTTTAAATAAGTATAAAGGTTCTATGTAAGTAATAGAAAAAAAAGTTAAATCTAGTGTATAACTTCTGATATGTATATATCGTAAAAAATGCGAAAATTTGAATTATCATTGAAAGTAGCCCCTTAATAATTTTGGTAACAAATCAGCTGATGAAGCAATCATTGTTTTTTTTTTATCCTTGATACGATTTCATATAGAATTATTTTTTTAAATCTGATGCCATGGCGCATACACAAGTTTGAGAGAGATTGTCATATCTTGACATCCAAAATATGTTATCGTCTGTTTCCAGAGATGCTGCAGTTGCTAAAGGTAACGAGTGGTACTCCACTAAAGCTCAAGGTGGAGGGCTTGGGGACGCTTCCTACATCGTCTCCTGCGCAGTCGGAGGGGAGAGGCAGGCAGTTGGCTCCGGGATTACTGCTTGTGCAAGATCACGCTCCGGCAGGTGGATATCTTACGCCAAACAAGAGCGGTGAGTTTATTCATCACACCGTGAATTATTTACCCAAACATATTCAAGCCAATTTGATGGTGTATTACGAGAACATAGTACTTTCATTTAACCTTTGTATTAGCATTTTTAATAGCTGCCTTTTTTTATAAAGCCTCTCCATATTTTTCATTGTTAACCTCCTCCACGTCACACTGGTGCTATCATCTGCTATATATTTTCTTATTTTTGCATTTTTGTTATAAAACACAATAGCCATAAAGCCATGTTTACGTACCATAAATGTAAATGGACTTGCTTTTTTTATCGCTATCTTATTTATAATAATTGAACACAAAGAGAAGTGTTAATATCGGAACATGCTCTGTTCACATGTATATTGGATTGCATCATTGTTTTATCACTTAATTTGAATGTTTATATTTTTCATTTCCATGCTTCATGATTACCAGTTGAGGAAGAAGGTACAGATTTCACATCATATTATTGATTTTCAGTCTATTCTGTTTTTAATAATATTATACAGTAAAACTTTGTTAATTCGTGTACCCATATCTCGTATTTTCACATAATACGCACTTTTTTCAAAAATTCTAGGCTCAAAAATAACACTTTATACTAATTTCTACCGATAATTCGTAAAACCTTATTATTTATTAGTTCTTCGTATGTATTTTTTATACACAAAGTAAATAATTTGTTCAAATAAGGAATTTTAAATCCAAACTTGCGCGACTACGCATTCATCATCCTTTCGTAAACATCTGTAGTTAGCTCCACCCTCTAGTCCAGTGGTGGCAAACCTTTTTCACGCGCGTTCCAAAAATCCCCAAATAATATATATCAATTGTCTGATGTGTCCAGCGTTTTTTAAAATATATTTATTTAAATAACTACAATTAGCAATTATGCTATAATTAGTTGTTTTTTTTTTACTTAAAAACATAACGCGAAGACCGTGTCATCATTTAACATCGTGGTCCGATAAGATAGAATGGGTTCATTCACCCTTCCAAGGGAAAAAATGAAAAAAAAAGAGTTTTAACATTTTATTTAAAAAGTTTAAAAAATACACTTTAAGTTATAAGTATTAATGAGATTTTTGCTGCTGTACATTTGGTGCTAAATACTTAATATCCGGTTCACATGTCGTCACTTCTAGTAAAATACATGCACAACTGCAATCTACTACTTGTACTGTGTACATTTTATAAAATTCATTTTGGAAAATAATGACTCATAAGCATATGTGGAAGAGAAAATTGATAATATTACCGTCGCTAGTTTTTTTAAACAGCTAAAGATTTCTGGAATGGTGTTCCGAGTTATTATTATTTCTTCTGCATTTTTAAAAATTATATTCGATAATCGATCATTTTCAATTATTTCTAATTCATTTCTTAAATCGAGAAATTTTTGTTTCTAGGTCGAACATGATTGGAGTTCAAATAGTTGCATTTCTATATCTGTTAATTGTTACGTGCCAGCTAAATTGATAAACGTGCCATTTCTGGTACGTGTGCCCTAGGTTCGCCACCTGTTCCGTACAGGAAACAAGAACTGTATGCAGGGGTGGTTCGCCGGTTCGCTCTGGTGTCTCGGACAAAATTATCTGCAGCGTGGTGCAGCGGTCCAGGGGGGTCCAAAAATCTCGTCCAGTGTAGCAGCCAAGTCGTGTGGTAATTCCGGTTCCGTGTCCAAAGTCGATGCCAAGTCAGGAAGCCAGAAGATCCAGTGGTTCAAAGTAGTAACAGGGTCGAAAAGATGAGATGAATAAAAAGTCGTAATTTGCTTATCCAGTCCAGTGGTGCGAGAGACGAGTGAGACGAGAGTGCTCTTTGCAGCCACTGGACCATTATTTATTTTACATCTACAAATACCACGAGCGCTACAGGCTCCAGGAGATCTCCTCCAATCAAAATGCCGGATCCGTCCCCCTGCCGCCCCGCTGCGGTCCAGCGCAGCCACCCCCTGGCGGCGAGATCTCGAAACTTGGTTCATTTTTCTCGCCGCACAGTTGAAGACGGCAGACTCCGAATTTCTCCGGCATTTCCTCTCTCCTCTTTACAATTTTACTTTCTCAGGCACCGCGAGTATTTTATCTTATAGTCTTTATTGCTCCTCGCGATGCCTGATAAGTCTTATCCGGGGCGATGGCCCGGGGAATTAATTATCGCACCTCAAACTTGGAAAACTCGTTTTCACTACCTAAATGATTTTTGAGGTGCGTAATATTATCGCCGGGCGATCGCCCTTTCCATTCTCTTTTTATTGATACATTACATATATAACAAATAATTTTCTAACTCTAATTATCAGTAAAAATAAGTGCGGCATAGTCTGCGCGCCGGCGGGGGCGGAGTCTCGCAGCGGCCCGCTACCCCCTCCACTCGGCGGTCCGTTAGCGCAGCGGCGTGGAGAATCCAGTGGCGCGGGGTGCCGGGCGGAATGTTTCTGTGACGCGGAAAAATGGCCCCTTCCTATTCATTCATTTCTCGGGCCACTTTTTCTCGCGTCCGAAGTTTCGCAATGCTGTGCGGAACACTCACCCCGTGTGGCTCCGCCGCACTCCTCAGGCAGCACAGCTAGTCGTCCAATTCCGCCTGGGACCCGGGCCTCCGGGTCGGCAGGAGGATCACTTCGTGGCGGGCGGGTCGTAGTCTCCCGCCGCCGTCCTGCTTGGCCTCAAGCGCCCGCCGCACGGCGCGTATGAGGCACTCTTTTCCCTGGATTTCTCCTACTATGGCAGGAGCTGAATCCGTGTTTTTCCGAATCCCGTCCGGAGCGATACGCGCCTTTCTGCGCGCTCTCCTACGCGGTCTCGTTCCGCGCCTCCGTGCGGGAGTGAGATCCACTGTCTGGGTTCTCACTCGCTCTTGCGCTCTCGGCGCTTCCGTGTCCCGAGTGAGAGCCACGACGCTCGCTCCCACCGCCAGTGGAGCAATAGCGCCTTCCTGCTCTCCTCGTATGTCGGCCGTGTCATTTGCGGTGTCCCTTAACACAGGAGCGAGAGCTGTGATCTCCGCTCTCGCTCGCACCGCGCTCGATGTCCCCGGCCCGTCACTTCTCGCCTGCGCTGGGCGAGCTCGAGTCTCGGACGGCTCTCCGCTCGCGGTTGAGTCCGACGGCTCGCTCACTTCCAGGCAGGTCCCATACGCGGCCGCATATGCCGGGTCTCGGCCGCATCGCTTCTCGATGCCGGCCAGCCGGCTTACCGCGCACTGTCGATCATTCTGTAGACCGGCGTCGCTCCGCTTGCACAGGAGCCCTGTCTCCCAGCGGCCGCTAGGTGACTGGCGCGTAGTTGCTGCCCTTATCTCGGTGGCCCGGGCATCCTCTGTATTTACCCGGGCTGCGGCGGTCACCCCCAGTGAATCCACCGCGTAGGGCCGCCGTACCAGCGCCTCCAGGCGGGTATCGGCGGCCGGGCTCGGCATTCTGGCGAGTGTCAAAATGGTGGCGCTCGCCTCGACTTCATGCGGCGCCGCGGTGCCGTGTACGGTCCACCCCAGGGCCGTACGGGACAGGATCCTCGACTCGTGCGCCGCCTTCACCTCTCGGGTGACAATAAGGTGCGCGTGATCCTGCCCGATTAATAACTGCGGCATAACTTGCTTCGCGGCCTCCCGGCCCGCGCGCGCCCCTCTCTCCCGGGCCGGCATTGTCCATTGCGCGGGCAGCGCTAGCCCGCGCACAGTACTCGCTGAAGGCGAGTACTCGCCGCCGTCACCCGTCACTGACAAGTGCACTGTCTGGGAGCGGGCATCCGAGGAACACATCCCGCTCGCCCCGTGAATCCGCAGTTCACGTACCGGTCCTCGGGCCCCGACGGCACTGGCCACTTTGGCATCGATCAATGTCACCGTCGATCCCTCGTCCAAGAGTGCGTGCACATTCACTTGCCCGCGGGGTCCTCGAATTCTCACTGGCACCATTTTTAATAGAATCGATGGATTCTTGTCCCAGGTATTCGCCACAATGTCCGTGCTTGATGTAGCGCTCTCTGCCCCCGCCGGGGGCGCGTTCGATGCCGCGGCCGGCGCCGCTGCGCGCAGCGCCCCGTGTAGCATCTTGTGGTGCGGCGCGCGGCACCCACCCACACCGCATCGCTTCTCCCGGCACTGTTGATACCGGTGCCCCGCGTTCAAACATATGAAACAGACGTGGCTGTCCCGCACTATCGGCCACCGGTCCGTCTTCGTTTGCCGGGCGAAGTCCACACAATCGGCGAGACCGTGTTTGGCCGACTGACACATCGAGCACCACACACGTTTGCGAAGTGTCTCCTCGCCGAATGCACCCGCGCTTGAATAGTTGCGGCCCGAGCCTGCGCTCGCCTCGGCGGGCGCACTCGTGTCGGGCTCGCTATCCCCCTCACTAGTGGCGTACACTTGGGCGCTCCGGCGCCCTTTCTGTGCGTGCGCCGCCGGCTCCAGGCACCCGGTATGCGGTGCCTCCGCCGTCAGCTCGGTCAGCCAGGCGGAGAAGTCATGGACGGTGACTTCTTTCGTCATGCCGCGGCGCTCGCCCATCCAAAACATTTTATAACATGTTGGCATCTTCCCCACCATTTCTGTCAGCAGCTGCGCGGATGCCAGCTGCTTGCCGTTGCAGTTCTCCACAGTGGCCACCACGTTCCTCACGGCGACCGCGTATTCTACGATCGCCTCAGTGGTGGCCGTGTCGGCGAGGCGGGGATGGCGCCTTACTCGCTCCAACATGCAGTCCACGATCTTATCTGGCCGGCCGTACCACCTCTCCAATATGGCCATGATCTCGGGTACATTGCGGGGCTCAATCAGGAGCGCCGCAACCGATTCTCGGGCCCGCCCTTTCAGGGCTCTCTGTAGGCGCAGCAGATTTTCGGCAGCCGACAGGTCGCACAAGACTGTGGACTGATCGTACTGCGCCTTGAAGGTCGGCCAGTCTAGCGGGTCACCGCTGAACGGCGGCAAGTCCTTTGCCACCGCTTGCCGCGCAATGAAGGCGTTCATGCGCGGCTCGTCCTGGCCCGAGTGTGTCCTCGGGCTCTCTCCGAACCTCGCCGACCGGATCGCATCGGAGATGGCGGTTGCCACCATTGTCATCGGGTCCCGCTGGTCGCGAACCCACTCCCTCGTGAATGAAGTGGTACCGTGCGCCGCGGCCCCATCCGGCGGCGGTGTCTGCACGGTGTCATCCGAGTGAGCCCGCGGCATCCTGCCCGTGGTCCCGATGCCTCCGATGTCTAGCGGGAAGACCGCCTGCTGGCCCCCAGCCGGCGGCGCGGTCCGTCCCGTTCCTGGCGCCGCGGATTGTGCGGCGCTCGGTCCTGCTGCCCATGCGGTTCCTGGCGCGGCGGGCCATGCCGCGCTCGGTCCTGCGCTTGGTGCTGCGTCCAATGTAGCAGCCCCTCTCAGGGCCGCTGAATCGTGATGCTGAATTGCCCCTCTCAGGGCCGCCGAATCGGGATGCTGAATTGCCCCTCTCAGGGCCGCCGAATCGGGATGCTGAATTGCCCCTCTCAGGGCCGCCGAATCGGGATGCTGAATTGCCCCTCTCAGGGCCGCCGAATCGGGATGCTGAATTGCCCCTCTCAGGGCCGCCGATTCGTGGTGCGTGGCGGCTCCGGCCGCCACTCCGCCGGGATTCTCGGCGCCGACCGTGACTGCCTGTGCTCGGAGTAGCGCCTCGCCGTGGTCACGCTGCAGCTCCTTGATCAGGCGACGATGTTGTCGCTCACTTCGACGGAGTTCCGCTCTCAGCTGGCGGATGGTGTCCTCGGTCACGGTCGTAGATGACTCTCGTTGCGAGCCTCGGTCATCCTCAGACTGGGGTTCGTCTTGAGTCCGATGGCTCGTGTCTCTGCTCCTCGGTCTCCATCATTTTTTCTTGCTCTTCAGCGTGTCCCGATCGTAATCCAGATCGAGACATGATGCTGTGGAATATCTGCTAGTTGCAGAGCGAAGCAGCAATCCGGTGTCGAAGGACCACTTGTTCCGTACAGGAAACAAGAACTGTATGCAGGGTTGGTTCGCCGGTTCGCTCTGGTGTCTCGGACAAAATTATCTGCAGCGTGGTGCAGCGGTCCAGGGGGGTCCAAAAATCTCGTCCAGTGTAGCAGCCAAGTCGTGTGGTAATTCCGGTTCCGTGTCCAAAGTCGATGCCAAGTCAGGAAGCCAGAAGATCCAGTGGTTCAAAGTAGTAACAGGGTCGAAAAGATGAGATGAATAAAAAGTCGTAATTTGCTTATCCAGTCCAGTGGTGCGAGAGACGAGTGAGACGAGAGTGCTCTTTGCAGCCACTGGACCATTATTTATTTTACATCTACAAATACCACGAGCGCTACAGGCTCCAGGAGATCTCCTCCAATCAAAATGCCGGATCCGTCCCCCTGCCGCCCCGCTGCGGTCCAGCGCAGCCACCCCCTGGCGGCGAGATCTCGAAACTTGGTTCATTTTTCTCGCCGCACAGTTGAAGACGGCAGACTCCGAATTTCTCCGGCATTTCCTCTCTCCTCTTTACAATTTTACTTTCTCAGGCACCGCGAGTATTTTATCTTATAGTCTTTATTGCTCCTCGCGATGCCTGATAAGTCTTATCCGGGGCGATGGCCCGGGGAATTAATTATCGCACCTCAAACTTGGAAAACTCGTTTTCACTACCTAAATGATTTTTGAGGTGCGTAATATTATCGCCGGGCGATCGCCCTTTCCATTCTCTTTTTATTGATACATTACATATATAACAAATAATTTTCTAACTCTAATTATCAGTAAAAATAAGTGCGGCATAGTCTGCGCGCCGGCGGGGGCGGAGTCTCGCAGCGGCCCGCTACCCCCTCCACTCGGCGGTCCGTTAGCGCAGCGGCGTGGAGAATCCAGTGGCGCGGGGTGCCGGGCGGAATGTTTCTGTGACGCGGAAAAATGGCCCCTTCCTATTCATTC